>JAOTOM010004812.1:0-110000 GCA_034440615.1 Ashinkailepas kermadecensis | reverse complement strand
TAGAAGTAGGACTGTATAACCATTATGTGTACTGATGTCCCACATGTGTTGGGAGTGTCGCTGGGAGTGTCCCACAGGTGTTTGGAGTGTCGCTGGGAGTGTCCCACGGGTGTTGTGAGTGTCGCTGGGAGTGTCCCGCAGGTGTTGGGAGCAGTGGCGTAGCCACGAAATTCTTCCAGGGGGACAATGTTGATAGGGGGCCTCCTGCTCCCCGAAAAGGGGCCTCCACTGTGTTAGGGCCTCCTCTTGCTTTTTAGGCTCTTAGTATGGTTCCCGAATGGGAACATGATTTCATATTGATGTCTTGTTTGTTCTTGGCATGGTATATAATTTACGCAAAGCGCAATAGCAAGAATCTTTTTTTTCGCTGAGAACCGAGCCATACCAGGGTATAAATAAGCAAATGTAGATAAATATGTCAGTGCCAAAACAAACCAATATCTTTATGCTTTATCGACGAGAAGAATCTTCCCGCTGGCGTCTAGATTGTAGCGAGCTGATGGGGCTCGTGCTGAGCATATCTTAAAGATATCTCCCATTGATCAACCCACTTCTTTGTTCACCAAGTTTAACTGAATATAGCTAGGTTCATCACTACTGTTAGTCATTCCCACCAGCTTGATCTCATAAACAAACTTAAACGATCATTTCTCAGTCCCAGGACAACAATTTCGCGAAGGTGACAACGAGAAGTGGATTGAATTGGTTTTCTGATCGTCATCTTAGGGATTTATTAATTTTTTTCATAACATTTGGTGCTGGCTGCAAGGCACTTGGCACAGAAGCTAAAATAATAAATACTCCACGAATAAATTCACGGCAAGAACAAGCATTGAACAACCATGCATCAATGGCAATGCAACAATGTAACAATGACAATGCATAAATAATGCAAAACCTTCGAATTCGACGCCGTCACGCCCATGGTTATCGCTGTGCTGTACCGTTTTGTAAATTATGTCGTTGAGAAGGTACTAAAGCTGGGAAGCTCTAATCATGCAGGCTGTAATCACAGAAGACAACTTTGTAGGAAGAAAATACATTTTAAAACATCATTCCTCCCATTTAATATGGGGCATCGGTGTTGTTTTGTATGCTTGTGAGGGGGAATTTACCCCCGCAATGTTGGCTTTGCTCCATGGGCGTAAGTTCTGAAAATGATTGGGGGACCAGTGACGCACCCATATTTGCGTCAAGGGGAGGGGGCAAACGTATTTGGAGGGGGTCCAACTACTGAATAAAGTCTTCCGATTTCGACCACTATTTTGTCAAAGGGGAACTTTTTAAATAAAATAATTAGTGATCAACTGAATTATCCTGTGGAGGGGCCTAATCTACCACTATCGTTTCTGATTCGTCGGATTTCAACCCTAGCTCCCACAACCTGTTCAAATGTATTCTTTTGGTATTCCTTGATAAGTCGCCTCGCACTGCTGAAATTACACCTGCACAAATCACTTTAAAATGTGAAATTTTCCAATTTCAGACATTCCAGTTCATAGTGCCCGGTCGCCACGACGCCAACGTTAGTGCACGTGCACACCCATCTTGCGCATTCGGCGCATTCGCCACACTTCGTGCGATGCTACGGATTCTGCTCGGCCTCCTACGCTTTGTTAATTGCTGCCACATGACAGACTTGCGCCATATCTGACGTGATAAAATGCTTCGTATGGCCGTTCGCTGCGAAAATTCGATTAATTAAATTTGATCATTAGTTCCCTTCTTACCATATTTTATGGTGAAGAAATGCGGATACCCGCTGAGCTTTGATGCACCTCATATCTTTGATTAAACATGCTTCCAGGTTGGCTACCGAACCGAAGCCCTGCCTGAGTGTACTTCTTTGGACACGTTTCGTATTTATTCGTCTACGGATGTGTCTTAAGGCTCCAATTCATTTTTGTTAGAGGCCCAACGCATTTTCGAAACCCCTGCTCGTTTTAGGGTTTTGTTGCTTTTTTTTGCGCACGGAATTTTTTTTTTTAGTTGTCGGGTCGCTTTCAAAGATCTCGATGTGTTTACTTAGTGCCCGGTATTTTTGTTCGTTTTGGGATCATGTTGCTTTTTGCGGCCCCGGCCTCTTTTCAGGCCCTTGTGCGGTCATATGGCCCCTGTGTGGCTTGAGAGCTTCCGGTGTTTTTGTTTTTTGTTTTTTTTAGTGTTCCCGGTATACATAGTTATGGCTACAACGCATGTTTTCGGACCCTGCCGCTTTTTACGAGACTGCGCTTTGAAGGGCCAGTCGTATTTTCGGTCCCCGTTGTGCTCTGAGGGTCCCGCTGTGTTTATTTGGAGCTTCTGACGCACATTTGTGGGGCCCCAGTACGATTTTGAGGCTTCGGTGCGATTTTTCTGGGTCCCAGCGCGACTTATCGCGCCCAGGCGCGTGGTTCCGGGACCCAACGCCAGTTATCTGGGCTCAACGCGATTTTTGTGGATCTCTTCTGAATTTTCTTTAACTTCCGAATCCCGCCCTGATTTTTCGAGTCCCTGGTGCCATGTTTTTTTATCTCACCTCGATTTTCTTCGAGCTCGGTATGTTTTTCGATGCCGTGCGCGATTTGTCAAGGCATCTGATGACATGTTCGGTGCTGCAGAACCATTGTCCTGACCCGGACTTTTTTGCAATCCCTCCTGATTTTGGAGGGCTCCGGCTTTATTTTTCGGATACCGATGGGACTTTGGGGGTCACACGGTGCCTATGTGGGGCCATAGACGCCAATTGTTGGCAGCCCCGACGTTAATTGTTGATGCCCAGACCAAATGTTTGGTCCTACCGATGGGTCCGAGCGCGAAATTTTGGTACTACCGAATTGTGGGTCCGAGCGCGAAATTTGGTGGGACCGGTTCGAGTTTGCGGGGCGCGTTGTACTTAGCTGTGACCCCAACGCGATCTTGGCGGTTCCTGTTGCAGATTTTCGTGCCTCGGAGCGAGTTTTCTGGGGCCCGACGTATTTACTTTGAGCCCCTATGCGAATTCTGGTGGACCGACGCGAATTTGTGTGGTCCCAGCGCGACTTTTGGGGGCCTCGGCTCGATTCTTGTGAGCATATCCCTCTTAGGAGGGAGGGGCCATTTGCCCCTTTGATATGTCACTGCGGCCACCGAAGGAGTTCTATTTTTTCGATAGGTCCTTATGTGATATTTTTGGGTCCTGGTACGATTCTTCGGTCTCCAGGTGCGATTTTTTTCGGTGCCCTGACACGTTTTTTTCCAGTGCCCAACGGGTTTTGCGGGGACTTTTACCCGATTTTTTTGGGCGCAGAGTGACATTCCGGTTGATAATTGATTTTTGGGGCCGCAGCAAACTTTGGGGTCCAGGCGCGACTCTTTTGGTCCCCCAGTGAGATTTTCGAAGGCTGCGACGCGACTTTTTTAGTCCAATGTAATCTTTTGTGTCCCGACGTCATTTGCTTGGATCCCTAGCGCGAGTTTTAGCGACCTCGACACTTTGTGGGTGTCCAATACGTGTTGGATGCTTTTGGTGTCATTGTTGGGGCCCAAGAGTGATTATCCATGTCCAGATTGTTTTTCGTTGCCCCGGCTTCATTTGTGTCCAAATGATACTGTTGGGGAACGGTACGACTTATCGTGCCCCTAGCGTGATTTGCATGATCCGGGCGTGAATTTTGGGTACCCATATGCTCAGCGAGATTTTCAGGGGCACCGGCCGGATCTTTTTGGGCCCATATCGTGATTTCCAAGTACCCCGGCACGACTCCTGCCATTTCAAATGCTTCTAGCAAATTATAGACCTCTCGCGTCTTACGGGTCTTGTCTCATTTCCTGGAGCTTCTTTACCGGTTTTGGACGTCTTCTCGTCCGTCCTACCCTCCTCCATATTCAATGGTCCTCCTCTCCAGTTTTGGAGGACCTCCTCCCACATCCTGGGGCCCCTTTAACATGGCATGGGACTTCCTCTCATGTTCCAGGGGCATCCTCTGCCAAATTAGGGGCCTCCTGCCACGCCTCGTGGGCCTCCTCCTTTGTCCTCGCAAAGCTTACCCGTCTTGAGGGGATCTTCAATTTTGGAAACCTCGCCTCCTTCCATACCTGCTACCTACCACTCCCAATTTGAGGGCCTTCTCTCATTTCCTGGGAATTCCTTCCGGTCGTCGGGGCCTCATTCGGCCCTGGAGACCTCCTACTCCATCTCGAGGGACTCCTCTCGATTCCGGCAGGGGCCTCCTTTTTTTCTTTTTGAGGCTTTCTTTTTCAAATTAGGGGCCTCCTCTCACGTCTTCGGGGCCTCCTGTTCCGCGTTTTGATTCTATCTTTTCCCATTTTAAGGTTGGCCTCTTATCTCCTGGTGGACTCCTGTTCTCTCTTAGGTGGCTCCTCTTCCAAATTACACGCAACCTTTCCTATCTCAGTTACCTTGTCATTTCCTGGGGACCTTCTTACCCGTCTTGAAGCCTTCTTTCTCGCCTGGGAGCCATCCCTCTTATCTAATGGCCATTCTCTCCTATTTTAGGGGCTTCCTCGTGCATAATAGGGTCTCTTTCCAATATTATATCGTCCTCTTCCCAACTAGGTGCTTCCTGCCACTTTTCTGGATTATTATTTTCTATCTTGGTGGAACCTTACCCGTTTCGGGGACTGCTTTTAAGTCTCCGAAACCTCATCTCATATCCATTGGCTTTCTCTTCCGTCTTAGGGCCTTCTCTCATTTTCTGAGGTCTCCCTTCCCGTATTGGGGCCTCCTTTGCAATCCTGGGGGACTCCTTTGCAATCCTGAGGGCCTCCTTTGCAATCCTGGGGGCCCCCTTTGTAATCCTGGGGGCCTCCTTTGCAATCATGGGGGTCTCCTTTGCAATCCTGGGGCCTCCTTTGCAATTCTGGGGGCCTCCTTTACAATCCTGTGGGCTTCCTTCGCAATCCTGAGGGCCTCCTTTGCAATCCTAGGGCCTCCTGTGCAATCCTGGGGCCTACTTTGCAATCCCGGAGGCCTCCTTTTGCAATCATGGGGGTCTCCTTTGCAATCCTGGAGTCCTCCTTTGTAATCCTGGGGGCCTCCTTTGCAATCCTGGTGCCTCCTTTGCCATCCTGGAGTCCTCCTTTGCAATCATGGTGTCCTCCTTTGCAATCCTGAGGGCCTCCTTTGCAATCCTGGAGTCCTCATTTGTAATCATGGGGGCCTCCTTTGCAATCCTGGGGAATCCTTTGCGATCCGGGGGGCCTCCTTTGAAATCCTGGTGGTCTCCTTTGCAATCCTGGGAGCCTCTTTTGCAATCCTGGGGCCTCCTTTGCAATCTTGGGGGCCTTCTTTGCAATCCTGGGGGCCTCCTTTGCAATCCTGGAGGCCTCCTTTGCAATCGTGAGGGACTCCTTTGCATTCCTGGGGGTCTCCTTTGCAATCCTGGAGTGCTCCTTTGCAAACCTGGGGGCCTCCTTTGCAATCCTGGAGTCCTCCTTTGTAATCCTGGTGGCCTCCTTTGTAATCCTGGGGCCTCCTTTGCAATCCTGGGGCGTCCTTTTCCAATCCTGGGGGCCTCCTTTGCAATCCTAGAGTCCTCCTTTGAAATCCTGGTGGTCTCCTTTGCAATCCTGGGAGCCTCTTTTGCAATCCTGGGGCCTCCTTTGCAATCTTGGGGGGCCTTCTTTGCAATCCTGGGGGCCTCCTTTGCAATCCTGGAGGCCTCCTTTGCAATTGTGAGGGACTCCTTTGCATTCCTGGGGGTCTCCTTTGCAATCCTGGAGTGCTCCTTTGCAAACCTGTGGGCCTCCTTTGCAATCCTGGGGCCTTCTTTGCAATCCTGGGGGCCTCCTTTACATTCCCGGGGGCCTCCTTTGCAATCCTGGAGTCCTCCTTTGTAATCCTGGTGGCCTCCTTTGTAATCCTGGGGCCTCCTTTGCAATCCTGGAGCGTCCTTTTCCAATCCTGGGGGCCTCCGTTGCAATCCTGGAGGCCTCCTTTGCAATCGTGAGGGACTCCTTTGCATTCCTGGGGGTCTCTTTTGCAATCCTGGAGTGCTCCTTTGCAAACCTGGGGCCTCCTTTGCAATCCTGGGGCCTTCTTTGCAATCCTGGGGGCCTCCTTTGCAATCCTGGAGTCCTCCTTTGAAATCCTGGTGGCCTCATTTGCAATCCTGGGAGCCTATTTTGCAATCCTGGGGCCTCCTTTTCAATCCTGGGGGCCTCCTTTTCAATCCTGGGGGCCTCCTTTGCAATCATGGAGGCCTCCTTTGCAATCCTGAGGGCCTCCTTTGCAATCCTGGGGTCTCCTTTGTAATCCTGGAGGCCTGCTTTGCAATCGTGAGGGCCTCCTTTGCACTCCTGGGGGTCTCCTTTGCAATCCTGGAGTCCTCCTTTGCTAACCTGGGGGCCTCCTTTGCAATCCTGGGGGCCTCCTTTGCAATCCTGGGGGCCTCCTTTGTAATCATGGAGGCCTCCTTTGCAATCCTGGGGGCCTCCTTTGCAATCTTGGGGGCCTCCTTTTCAATCATGGAGGCCTCCTTTGTAATCATGGAGGCCTCCTTTGCAATCCTGGGGGCCTCCTTTGCAATCCTGTGGGCCTCCTTTGTAATCCTGGAGTCCTACTTTGCAATCCTGGAGGCCTCCTTTGCATTCCTGGGGGCCTCCTTTGCAATCCTTGAGTCCTCCTTTGCAAACCTGGGGGCCTCCTTTGCAATCCTGGGGGCCTCATTTTCAATCCTGGGGGCCTCCTTTGTAATCCTGGGGGCCTTCTTTGCAATCCTGGGGGCATCCTTTGCATTCCTGGGGGCCTCCGTGCCAATTGTTGGCACTCTCGTGATTTCTGGGGCCTCCTATCCTCTCCTAGGTGACCCCTTCTTCAAATTAGGGGCCTCCTCTCACGTCTTGGAGACCTCCTCTCGTGTCTCGTCGGCCTCATTGCTCACTTTTTTCCTGTGCATTTCCGGATAGGGGCCTCCTCAAATTTCAGGGGGGTAGTGCCCCCCCTGTTTGACGGCAGGGGGGGCGACTGCCCCCCCCCCTGCCCCCCGGTGGCGACGCCCTTGGTTGGGAGTGTCCCGCAGGTGTTGGGAGTGTCGCTTGGAGTGTCCCACAGGGGTTGGGAGTGTCGCTGGGAGTGTGCTGCAGGTGTTGGGAGTGTCGCTAGAGTGTCCCGCAGGTGTTGGGAGTGTCGCTGTGAGTGTCCCACAGGGGTTGGGAGTGTCGCTGGGAGGGTCCCGCAGGTGTTGGGAGTGTCGCTGTGAGTGTCCCACGGGTGTTGTGAGTGTCGCTGGGAGTGTGCTGCAGGTGTTGGGAGTGTCGCTGGGAGTGTCCCACAGGTGTTGGGAGTGTCGCTGGGAGTGTCCCACAGGTGTTGGGAGCCTCGCTGTGAGTGTCCCACAGGGGTCGGGAGTGTCGCTGGGAGTGTCCCACAGGTGTTGGGAGTGTCGCCAAACCACCACCGGTTCTCACGACACAGCACACCCTCCCAAGCATCATCGCAGGGGCTTTAGCCGTTATTGGCCGGTAGCCGGTCTGGGCGGGGGCGGCGGCGGCGCTTTGATGTCAGGTGGCCAGGCGGGGTCCGGTGATTTGCCAGGCCGACCCAGCCGCAGCGGCGGCTGACTGGTCAGAGAAGGCACTCAGCTGGTGCCAGGGCTGGAGACAGAGTGGGGGTACTGAGGGCATGCGTTCTGCCTCCTCCCCCCATGGAAATGTGACGCCCCTCTGGCCGGAAAGGCTTGAGAGGAAAGGCACTTCCTCGTCCCTGGCGCCCAACGGATTTGTCATTCAATGGTGCTTTCTTGAGAAAAATGCGCTTTCATGATGGAAAATGCGTACCTTCAGTTCCGTGCAATTTTTTTTCCGGAAGCTCAAGAATCCCAGAAGTATACCACATCGACTTCGACACTTTGAATTGGGAATGCATGCTCGGCATTTGGTAGAGGAGCCTGACTGCCGACATAGAACCTTAATCTCGGCGTATTTCCATCGAAGAACAACAATTTTCAGCCTAAAGTGTTCGCACCCATACCAGAAGCTAGCTTATCTTACACTCCCTGAGGAAAATCTATTCCGGAATCTAGATCACCTGTGGAGCACGGTGCCCTCTCAAACTCCCTGAGGAATATACATTCCTAAACACAGGAAACAGATATTGCAAAACTGCAACAAAGCTAGGACGTTATTAAAGCTATAAAGGCTCCAAAAGTGTGACAATCGGGTCGGAATGAGTGGAGCCGGGCACAGTCGGGTCCCTCAGGGAAACTTTTGTCGCATATACACGGAAGCAGGGCAGTTCCAGTTTCGCCCCTACTCCTTGCTACATCTACGCTCGCAATGTTATATCGCTATTCTGTCCGATCACATCGCTATTTTGTCAGGTCATATCGTTATCCTGCCAGATTATGTCGCTATTATGACAGGTCATGTAGCTATTCTGTCAGGTCATGACGCTATTCTGCCAGGTTATGTCGCGATTATGCCGGGTCATGTGATATGATGTCGCCAGTATTGTTCCCGTACTATAATGAGTGCACCATGATACAATGGAATGGGTAAAATTGAACAGGTAAATTGATGGCATACTGGAAAGAGTGTAAGCTTGCGAATTGGGAGTAATTAGCATAAATATTTGAATGATGACAGCATACATCGGCGCATCACTATTGTGCCTCGGAGGCGAACGAGAGTGCTAGTTCTGCTGCTTTCCGACTCACTGTAGCACACTGTGGCTACAAGGGCCCATCCAGTTAAGGGCCCATCCCATCCTTTCCGACTCACTGTAGCACACTGTGGCTACAAGGGCCCATCCAGTTAAGGGCCCATCCCATCCTTTCCGACTCACTGTAGCACACTGTGGCTACAAGGGCCCATCCAGTTAAGGGCCCATCCCATCCTTTCCGACTCACTGTAGCACACTGTGGCTACAAGGGCCCTTTCCGACTCACTGTAGCACACTGTGGCTACAAGGGCCCATCTTTCCGACTCACTGTAGCACACTGTGGCTACAAGGGCCCATCCGAGTTATGTCTGTAAATGGAAGATACCATATGGAAGGTACCTTTCCGACTCACTGTAGCACACTGTGGCTACAAGGGCCCATCCAGTTATGGGAAGATACCATCCTTTCCGACTCACTGTAGCACACTGTGGCTACAAGGGCCCATCCAGTTAAGTCTGTAAAATGGAAGACTACCATATGGAAGGGACCTTTCCGACTCACTGTAGCACACTGTGGCTACAAGGGCCCATCCAGTTAAGTCTGTAAATGGAAGATACCATATGCCTGGTAAAAAGATCCATCCCATTCATCACCACATACTAAAGAAACCATTCACCAACATTCCACACAGCTATCAATGCCTATCTACCCTAGCTATCCAGCCCTATTCCCTTGATCCCTCTTAACACATATGGATTGAATGCCTTACCAATAATTTTCAAACTGCATCCATGCCTGCTTAAAGGGGTCTGTGCCGTGCACACTTACTTATCATTAATCTCACCCCATCCATCACAAGTTAGAATTAATAAACAAGGTTTTCCTATGTGATACTCTAAACCGAAGAGCTTCATTCAAATTGACCTGATCTAGCCCTATGCCAATTTTGTACGTTTCAATCATGTCCCCCCCCTTAATCTCCTATACTTGAGTGAGTATATATCTAATGCCATAAGCCTTTCTCCATATTATGAGTTGCCTATTCCACTGATGAGTCTAGTGGTTTTGCGCTGCACTCTTTCTAACATATATACAGGGGTAAAAAAAACATCAAGTTGGTCGCCAACCAAACCGAAGCAATCGTGCGTGGTCGCCTACCCAAAAAGCGTACAAGGAGGTAAATGAGCAATATGAGCATGTGGCACTTTGCCTTCGAATACAAATTCGTTGCTGCTCTTTGGTTGTCCTGCAACCATGAAGGACCGTACACACGAAAGATAAACCAAACATTAATTCTGACCAATATACCCGGCCCACTAGCAGTTAAAAAAAAACACGTTAAATTGATTATGACAAAGAGCCTTCGCCAGGCCCCATCTTATCGGCTATAACAAAAACTAGCAACATATGGAATGTCGTGCCCAGCTAAATCCGCTAGGTCATTCTGGCTCCAGTTTATTGTTGTATATGGAATGTCGTGCCCAACTAAATCCGTTCGGTCATTCTGGCTCCAGTTTATTGTTGTATATGGAATGTCGTGCCCAGCTAAATACGATCGGTCATTCTGGCTCCAGTTTATTGTTGTACACGTTAAAAAATTGGTGTGCACATGACTCGCCACCCTAGTTATAACAAGTTGCCTTTTTGCCCCTCCACACATGCAAGAGAAGAATACTATTGCAGATAAGAAGTATGTGGTGCCACAAACTTCCCTAATTTGGAGGAATGGGTTATTTATCCGTCACATTATGAGGCTTAAATTGTATGGCAACAGGTACATCACAAATCAAAGTTAAACAAAACAACTTTCATAAACGTAACACCGCAAACTTTTCAGCAATGAAGTGTCCTGTTTACTGTGGGTAATAAAATGGAAATTTATGGAAACAGTGTGGTTTCTAAAATGCATGTCTCCATAGTCTTGAAACCTTAGAAACAGGTGAACCTAATACTGGATAACTACCATTGTTGCGATATTCAGCAGCACTGCATTCCACAAATTTTGTAAAGAACAGATGAATGCACAGGCGCTGGAAAACATCTGGACTATCTATAAATACCTGTGGATCTGTACACTGCTGCAGATGTGTGATCAGCACTGGATGGACGTGCTGAGGCGGTGGTTGGCTGTTTGCTGTCACTGCACGCAGCAGTGGGAGTCAATGAGGGTCCGGGGAGAGCAGCCTCCTCTTCCACACAGTGAGCAGTGTCACCAGATGCACTGGAGCACCCCATGACACTGACACCAGACTGCTGGTGGCATGGACCTGATGAACACATTTTCAATCTGAATAACTAATAATAACATACCTGGATATATATATATATATATATATATATAGAACATGGTCATTGGTGCATGTTGCCATTCAACTGGGCAATGCACCATTTTCCCCCTACTTGAAGAAAGACCTCCTGAGCGCTTCACGCCTGTACAGTAATAAAGAGGGAAAGGGGTAAACATTTAGTTGCATACCACGTAAATTACTGTGTCAAAAATTCCTTCACAAAATATTATGGTGAAGTCAAACACAATTGGCAATCAATAGTCGTGGAAATGCACCTTTTTCACGGTGTTATGGGTTGTACTAAGGTATGTGTTGTGGGCCATATCAAAGTTAAACAAAAAGCTTAGGACCCAAAAATTGTGCAGCATTATTCAACCACGGAACCATAATAAAATAAGTTGCACTGAAATTGATCAGCACCTTATACATCAAGTTGGGTCACACTTTTTTGTCAATTTGGGTTACATAACCTAACCCAACCATTGGGCCACAGGGTGAAATGCACACCAAGGGGACAGAGCATGCTTAGCTGACTATTGCAGATGAGAAGTATGTGGTGCCACATATGTTGCAAACTTCCCTAATTTGCAGGAATGGGTTATTTATCCTTCACATTATGAGGCTTATATTGTATGGCAACAGGTACATCACAAATAAAAGTTAAACAATAAACTTTCACAAACACAATACCACAAACTTTTCAGCAATGAAGTGTCCTGTTTACTGTGGGTAATAAAATGTAAATTGAAGGTAAAAAGTTTGTTTTGTAATATGCATGTCTCCATCATCTTGAAACATCAGAAAGAGGTGAAACTAATTCCTGGAGAACTACCATTATTGCAATATTCAGCAGCATTGAGTTCCACAAATTTTTCAAAGAACTGATGAATGCATAGGCACTGGAAAACATCTGGACAATCGATAAATATCTGAGGATCTGTGCACTGCTGCAGATGTGCATTCAGCACTGGATGGATCCACTGAAATTGTGGTTGTCTGGTCTGTCTGCTCACCGTCACTGCACGTCGATGAGGATGTGGGCAGAGGAGCCTCCTCCCTTACACAGTGAGCAGTGTCACCATATGGGCCTGCTTGAAGCACAAATTATTTCAATCAGGAACAGTAAGAATAAAATTGCGCAATTTAGATTTATGTGATCAGCCAGGGGTGGATCCAGGAGGGCCAATTGGGTCATGACCCCCAAAAGCAAAAAAGGGACCCAGCCCCTCTTTTGCCCCACCCCAAAGGACATCAGTACTTACATCTCCAGACAGCATGTACCACACTGCTCCCTCCCCCATCCCAGGATCAAAACATGGAATACATGTGGCCTAACTAGACATCACATTCCCCCCCCCAGGATTGGAACATTGAATACCAGCAGGGTCCCATCAGACATCACTTCCCCCCCTAGAATGACATCAGCTGGGACCCCAGCACAGCATGGGCCCACCTAACCCAAACTGGGTCCCCCCTGGGTGGCTTTCTGGATCCACCTCTGTGACCAGCCATCCCAAAATCATTATGCCTAGTTAAACTTGGTAGCTAGGTTGTAAAAGACTAGCAGTGCCACATATATCCAAACCCTATCAATACTAGGAGTCGTTCATTTATATATGGAAAGAAGCATAGCCTATTTAGATAGGGAAATAAGCATCCTTTGTATTTTGCCACTTTTCCCCCTATGATTATATATATTGTCATTACTTTCATTTCTGGCTCATTAGTGGGTACATACCTGTGCCCCTCATCCGGCTAGACCACTGGCCACTTGTCCCCAGCTGGCTCTCAGCTGGCTCTCTGATCTTCTTGGGCCCACAATCACCATGCTGCTTTTTTGTGTGCCGATAAATGCTTTGTTCAGAGCCTGCCCATGTGCACCCATCATACCCACACTTGCACACCTTTCTTATCCTCTTTTTGCTGGCTTCTCACCATCACCATCATCAACCCTCTGCTCTTCTTCTGCAATTCCAAAGCCCAACTTTGTTTGCTTCATTCTGTAACAATTAGGGCACAATGTGAATAAACTCATGCAAGATGTAAGATGGAGCAAATAATGAAAACTGGAGCCCACACCTTCCAGGAGGGGCAGGGGGGGGGGGAGGGCAGGACAATGTCAATAAATGCATGATTTTTTGGGTGGGAAACAAATGGTAACCATTGACATTCTAACCTCCAAGGGCCACTCATTTGACCTCTTATGATTACATGAGACAAATTTTAAAATTTTGGTTTAGCTTTGGATACAACATTTGAAAACACCACAACTGTGATGCATTAATTGCTTTCCTTTGTATTTTGTCACATTTATCAAACATTTTGACCCCCATCCTGGACTGGTACAATTTATGGACACTGGGATGGGGGTCAGCATGTGACGCTTCGCTATACACAAATGATCCCAAATTGGAGCATGGAGAGCCCTACAGCATTCCTGAGCTGTCAATGGTGGATAGCTGGAACAAGCCCCCATTGGGCAGAGCTTAAAGCAAATTTGAATGATTTTTAGAGCAATCCACAGTATGTCCTCACAAAACTCACTCATGATGTTTTCTTGCTATTCTGGCTATTATGATTACATATGATTTTGGTGCTGCTGGCATCCATACTTTGACCTAGAAACTGTCAATAACCATCTGGTCATGCACAGTAGGTCTTCAGTGCATGTATTTTACACTTGTATTGTGTTAAACACCAACACTGTCAATGTATGGGAAAGTGGGGCAAAGCGGACCACCCTCTCTCCTGCCATAGCCTTTTACCTCAGCCAGATTTCATTTGCCTTGTGGAAAGACCCATGGAGTGTGCATGCTTTTGGCTATTTCAGATCTTGTCTTAAGCTTTAATCTCGTGTCAAGAATTTAAAATGTTGTTTTTCCACTTTCTGATACAATTTTTTCAATAAACGGAAATTTGTAAATCTTAACAACTAGGTAAGACCGATTTTTGTTTCTAATACCTATGTTCTCTAAAATCAACATTTGAGTGCTAAACAAGCTTGCAGTAGCTAGGAGTCGTACTTTACAAAAATAATCCCAAGACAAATCCCAGATCCCCAAGCTTCGCTTTGGGGCAAAGTGGACCACCCCTTAGAAAGCAACCCATTGTTTGCAGTGGCAGATCCAGTTCCATTTTGTGGGTGCAATAGGTGGTCATAGCAACCCACGAAATATATTACATTTGTCCTAGATTGTTATTTTGGGATTTATTTCAGATTGAGAGTCAAATAGTAAATTTTTACCTCCCTGGACATGCCTATGCCATTAAAGTGCAGCTTCGTTTGCTGAAATTGCTTGCAACTCCTATTTCTAAGACAAGCTACCATACACAAGTCACAAAATATGTCCCCTGACATTTGCATTTAATACAAATGGCGTGCAATTGAAATGGTCCACTTTGCCCCACCATTTTTGAAAATATAAAAATTGAGGTGCCCTCATTGAGCAAGGATTTCTCAGTTTTTTTATATCAAATCTAGATAAAATTTCCCCCTTAAAGAAAAGATGACAAGGCATTGGGCTCCATGAAAGAGTTGGTCATACCTCCATATGACATCTCATCTTAGACTTACAGGATGTCAAACCTTAGGTGGTCTGCTTTGCCCCACTCTCCCCTACCCATGGTTTGTGGGCCTTATAAGTGTGGGGCCTAGAAGTGTTGTGAATTTAAGCCAGCTTAAATAATAATAGGCCACTGTCTGGCATAAATTCAATTTAAGCCGGCTTTTTTCCATCCCTATGTTGAATGTCGCCATTAATTTGGCCTACTCTTCCCTGATCATTTGTACACCTGTCCAGAAACTTTCATCTGGGGGAATCACTAGGTGGAGCATAACTCATGCATTTACATGGGGAAATAAGCATAACATGGGGGAGAGCTGGTTAAAAATTCATCAAATTAGTGTAACTGGGTTAAACTTTTCAACTTTGAAAAATGAAATTTACCCACAGATTATGTTGCATTTGGATGTGCTGATCACCAGTCGCGGATCTACAGGGCCTGTTTAGGGAGGGCAAATGTTGGGTAGGTAAATGTGCAAAACTGACAAAAGTGCCAAAAACATATTGATTTTGAGAAAAATCTGGCAGTTTAGTGTGGGGGGGGGGTAATTGCCCATTTTGCCCTAATATAGATCTACCACTGCTGATCACAAATATGTTTTCACTTAAACAACTTTCAGCTACATCAAATTGACCTTGAAGTTTATGCTGCATGGACAGCTTTTCCCCATTTACTAACATGGCAGGCAGATGGTGCAACAATGCACCAGACACTGTTGTCAGCACCAGAGATAGGTAGGCTCAGTGGCAAATTTTACCTGGTTTGATATGGAGGGGGCAAGGCTGGCAAAAATTCCAGAAACATAGGTGAGAAAGTAGGTGGAGAATGGTTGGCAGGATGTTTGACATGATACGAAGATGTTTGAAGTGATTCGCTGCCAATATTATTTCTTTAGATTGGTTAAAAAGTGAAAACTTAGTGTGACCGGCTTCTATTATAAATCATTATGAAGCACTCAGGCATCAAGCACTCAGTGCTTGAAAATGATTTATAATAGAAACCAGTCACACTAAGTTTTCTCTTTTAACCAATCTAAAGATCTAATATTGGCAGCGAATCACTTCTAACATTCATATCATGTCAAACATAGGTAATTATTTTTTCATATGGCCTACCAATTGGGGTGGATGGTTATTTCCGCCCACCCCCCCAATCCACCAAATTTTCTGTAATGCCTGGAGGGAAAGGACAACAGGTAATGCCTCTTTCTTGGATCATTCCTCATACCAGAGGTGATCTCAATGAATTTGAATGGGTAAAAATTGAGCCCAACTCTTTGACTTGAAGTTCACAAAAATCAACATGCATATCGCCCGGTTATCTACGGTACGTTCCGAATTGAACGGACGCATCAAACCATTTCAATTTCAGTACTGGCACAGGCTTTTGCCACCTTCAGGTACCTATCTCTACAGATGAAATCATCAAAGCTCGAGAAAAACCGGTTTCCACTCCGATCGCACCCATTCACTAACAATTAGGCGACCACTTCTGTTCGTTCCACAAATGTCCGCTTCAGCGATTCCCACCTTACGTCATTCAAAATCTGAATCTCTTCTTTCCCAGCTCAGCCGCCCTTTCCCGACTATTTCCTGTTGCTAGTTCCTACTAAGACCCGGCGCGGCGACCAGCCTGCGACCATTTGTCGGTGATTCTCGCCTTTTTTGAGCCCATTGACTTAGCACGGGTGGTCTCCTGGCGACCACCGAGAAACGCCGACGGGCCGCGGTGATCGCCGTGGTTATCTGGTATTTGTGGTAGCGTAAATCTGGTATATTAAAAATATATGCTAGATTGTTAAGATGCACTAGATTAGTATTTGAAGCAGATTTTTTCACGTTAGAAGCACACCTACGACGGGGCTGCCTTCATGGGCTGCAGTCTGCGGAGTTTGATCGGACAGAGCCCAGAAGAGGTGCCACTTTTTAAAGTATAACAATCCGGCGAATGGAAGCAACATAAAAGCACGTCGCAAACCTTGACTTCTTGGTTTTTGCCTGTGTTAGTCTTCGCTGTTGGTCTCTCAAATCAGCTTAACCTTAGCGTGTGTGGTCTCCGACGACGTCGGCAGATCGGTGACTTTTTTACCCCTGCATATATATGTCTTTTTCTAGGTAGGGGCTCCATGCTTGTACAGAATATTCCAAATGGGGTCGCACATATGCTAAGTACAGTTTTTTCATGACTTCCTTGCTCCTATATCTCACACTTCTATTAATGAGTCCCAGCATTCTCAGTGCCCTGTTCCTAGCTGAGATACATTGTTTTTTCTGCTTTAAGGTCTTTTTCTACTTTAAGGCGCTCCATCTCCCTTGATAACATATCTACTTTCCTACTCAAGTCCCCAATGACTCCTATGCACTCATACTTCCCACAGTCACCTTGCACTTTTTTGTTCTTTTTTATATATTTGTTTGTTCTTTTTTTTGCTACTCTTATTACTAACTAAGTCTAGTTAAAGTAAACTCCTAAGATACAGATATGTTAGAAAGAGTGCAGCGCAAAGCAACTAGACTCATCAGTGGAATAGGTAACTTAGAATATGGAGAATGGCTTGTGGCATTATATATGTACTCACTCAAGTATAGGAGATTAAGGGGGGACATGATTGAAATGTACATAATTGTTAAAGGACAAGATCAGGTCAATTTGAATGACGCTCTTCAGCTTAGAGTATCACATAGGGGTCCCCAATTCAGGTTAGACAAGTTGAGGTGTAGGACAGTTAAGCGACAACAGGTCTTCAGTCAAAGGGTTTTTGATCAGTGGAATAGGCTGCCTGCTGATGTTGTGGGGAGTTCCTCATTTAATGTATATGTATATGTAATGTATTTAAGTAGAGTGGACAATATTTTTAGATAGGGAAATATTGTTTTTGAGTTGCGATTTGTGGTGGATGGGGTGAGATTTGTGCTAGGTGGGTGTGCACGGCACAGACCCCTTTAAGCGGGCATGGATGCGGTTTGAAAGTTGTTGGTAGGACATTAAATCCACATGTGTTGAGGGGGATCAGGGGAATAGGGCTGGATAGCTAGGGTAGATAGGTATTGATAGGTCTGTGGGATGTTGGTGGATGGTTCTTTCGGGTGTGATGATGCTTCGCGTGGGTCTTTTTACCGGCTTATAGTATCTTCCATTTACAGACTTAACTGGATAGGCCCTTGTGGCTCTTATTAAGTCTAAACTCTGTATGACTTGATGTCTTTATGACTTTACTAACCAAGTTATAAAGCTTGCTAGCAACTAATGTAACCGAGCAATGGAAGAGCTATCTAGTTTATTGTACTTTAACGCCTGATCTAGTAACACATGCACTGAATAAACGACAAAATATCTCTCCGCTTACACAAACTAAACTCAGCAAAGATAATCTTCGTTATCCCGACTCCCACCAGCTACAAACTCCAACTAAACGAAACTAAATACTAATATAATACAAAAATGCCTAGATACCTCTAAAATTACACCAGGATATGAAGACGTGGTGTAATTTAAGCTAACTATTTTAGTCTTAAACTCTATCTTAAACATAAAGACCAAAAAGACACAAACTTATTCCTCTGCACAACAGAAACCTAAGCCATGAGGCCGCGCCACCAGTCTACAAAGCGTCCAAGTGGCTGATCGATTATTCTAGAAGCTACCTAGTGTAATTTAAGCTCACTATTTTAATCTCAAACTCTATCTTAAACTTATACACCAAGCAGACACAAACTTATTCATCTATGCTAACAGAAACCTAAGCCACGTGGCCGCTCCGTTTCCAAAGCGTCCACCTGGCCGATCCATAATTCTAGAAGCTTAGAATACCCAGGATGAGTCTAATATACCAAATTTAAGCAATCTAATCTCTCCTTCTTAACCCAGGCCTACAATAGAACAAATCCTCCCTCCACTAACCATCTGTGCGCAATATTTTACTCACGGTCTTCCTTCGTCACGGGCGCGCAAAGAACACGACCAGTCGCGACGAGAGCAGAGCAGTGAGTGAAGTGCACGGTGAGCTCTACACTCACTGCTCTGCTCTCGCGACGAGAGCAGAGCATGGTGAAGCTCGGTAGACTCACTTCCATGCGACTGTCACCTGGAGACTGCGGTGCGGTTGGCTTCAGCTTGCCCATCTCGCACCATAGCTGGTGTGTTCGATGTGAATCGGTCCGCGCAGTCTGGTGGATGGAGCGTTGTTCGCCACACCACTGTATCACGTGTGACCAGTTTTCTGATCATTCTGTGATTGAGTGTGAAAACCACCGTCGAATCCCCATTTTATCTCTAGAAAGTGACTACATCTCGCTGTCTTGGTTTCGCATAACACTGACGGAAGCTTATATGCACTTGGCCACATATTTTCATTCCATCCTCGGCTTTGACGAAGTTGAAAAATATCCAACTTTGGGAGTGAGTGAGAAAGAAGTAAGAAGACTTGACATGTTTTTGCTCACTTTGGGGTGACGTAACGTGTTTCGCATTGGACAAGCAAGCAAAAGCATCCAACACAAGGCGAGATTGCAAGTTTTGGCCACAGCTGATCTCCCGAGAGCCCACAGTGCGGCAGCGAGGCGGCTTGTCAGATGTCGCCCCAAGTCAATAACTGGCGCTAATGCCCGCCTCTTATGACACGGACGAAACACCATGTAAACGCAAACGCATCATAGAAGGAGGGGAGCGCGCGGCTTGAGGTTTGGATCCAAGTCGTCAGTTCTGCGTCAGAACCCTCCCCTCTGGTGACAGTGGTCAGTGTGTGCCATCCGCACTGAATGGCCCTTGTGTTTCTGAGCAACAACTGACAAGCTTCAGCGTGCAATCTACAATGGAGATGCGCCTTTGTGAGATATGTGCTTCGACGTCACAATTTGAGTGAAGACTGCCATCAAAGCGAGACATATAAGCATTGCCGTGCTGGTGAACCCGACTTACACCGGCGCACTATTACAGCATTACAGCCTTACATCATTACATAATTACAATATTACATCATTACATCATTGCAACATTACATCATTACAGCATTACATCAATATATAATTACATAATAACATCAATACATCATTACATTCACATAGCAATGCATAAGTACATCAGTACATCATTACATCCTTATTTTATTACATAATTGAATCATTACATAATTACAACATTATAACATTACAACATTACAACATTACAACATTACAACATTACGGCATTACAACATTACAACATTACAACATTGCAATATTGTATCATTACATCATTACATCATTACATCATTGTATCATAACATCATTACATCATTATTTCATTGCATCATTACATCATTACAACATTGCACCATTTCAGCATTTCGGCAGCATTTCATCCGGAGGAGTGGTGCTAGAGAACTGCAGAGGTCTGAAAATAGCGCCATCTATGTTGGGTTATGGTGCTCGGACAAATAATCGAGAGACGAAAAGTTGAAGGACAAAAAGTCGAATGGAGAATAGTCGAAAGGTGTAAAAGTTGAACGGATGAAAGTTGAAGCGATACAATCTGAACAGACAAAAGCGATACACTTCGAAGGGATACAAGTCGAATGGGAAAAGTAAAATGCACTAAAAGTGAATGGGAAATGGCTTAGCGCACAAAAAGTCGAAAGGATAAAATGTGAAGGGGTTGGGTGAAATAATAAAATCGATGTGATCAAGTCATATGAGAAAAAGAAAGGGAACGGGACCGGCATAGGGAACCAGTGGCTGTACTAGGGAGTAAGAGCGGAAATTTCACGGAGAAACGGGACCAGGAAGTAAGAATAGGAAATTTTACAGAAGAACGGTGCCAGGCAGCTGAAAAATGGATCGGGACCGGTCAATGGGATCTGGGAAATGAATCGAAGGACATGACCGGAGAACAGGACCGGGTAACGGTACTGAGGAAGGAAACTCTGGGAATGATACTGGGTGGTTCAACGCCGATTGGAACCATGGAACGGGACCAGAGAGCCGACCGGGTTACAGGTTCCCGTTTCACAGCGGGGCATTGATGGGGAATGGGGAGCGGTGTTTAATTAACCCATTAACACGCGAGGGGCGCACTGGACGGGGGAGGATTCCGCCCCCCCCCCCCTCTACGATCTCGGCTCATATTAAAGCTGGAGTAACGAATTTCGCAGGGTAGATGGGTATGGTAGTGAACTCTATTATGTGCAAGTTTCATGACCTTAGGTCAATATCTTCGAGGTCAGATGAGGTCACATATGTCACAATTTTCTTGTTTTGCATGGCTTGGCTTGTCATTGTTATGGATCGCTGTGATTGTGTTTAAATGCTCCAAAATGGCCATCAATGATGTTTTGGACCTTACTAATGATGCAATACAGATGCTGGACCCGGCATTTGACCTCCGGTCACCTATATAGTAGCACTTTATCAGGTCAGTTACCTGTTCCAGTTACCGGAACTGGGCCGCCCGCCCGACTGCTCCGTCGGGCAGCTCGGCGCAATCGGCTTCGCGAAGAAAGGAGTGAAGTGCATGAATAAAGTATGGAAACGCTTAGGTACACAATGACAAACAGTAGTTTTCAGGATGTGTAGGGAGTAACATGCAAAGCGACATCAATCGCATGACAGTCATTTGCATTTATGACAACATTCCAGTTGACCATGTTTGGTTGCATTAACCTGTCATGAACTTGACCTGACTTGACATCGCTGATCTAACATGACCTTGAAACTATACCGCATAACAATATACATCAACCAAGTCGCTAGTGTTGCCAAGAACACTTCCCTTTTACCAATATACGGGAAGTGCATCAGCGCCGATTTTTGTGGTCTGGCGCTAAGAAATGTTTTGATTTTAACGGCTCCTAACTCGAAAATATTCCGCCCATTTCCGTTTTTCTTGCTTTAAACGACGTCCCGGACATTTCTAAGCAGGTACGCAAAAAATGGCGTATATCGACCGGTAAAATCTGGAGTTATGTACGAACAACCGGAGGGGTGGGCGGATTTGCGCCCCCCCCCCCCCACCCTACCCCCTCCAGTGCGCGTGTAACGCCCGGTAGAAGAAATATTTTAATTAGAATGCTCAAACTTATTGACAATCATAATGTCATCGCTGTGAAGGTATTCTGAACGTTTCATAAGTCCCCTTCTATCCTATGTGTAATTTCCAGCCCGTCTTCATTTGAGGACTCCGGGTGGAAGTGGGATGTTTTGGCGAGTAAATCGTAACAGGCAGTATTGTGTTTTGCAACAATTTGCGCATCGCTTATAGCGAAGTGCAATGATGCAAATACTTATGGAACAAACACTCACGCTTGCAAACATGAAAGAGCATGCACCGTTGCATGACTGCATGTGTTCATGCATGCATCATTGTATGCATTTGTATTGACATGTACGCATCGATACACACATAAGAGATAAGAACGTTGGTCGTCCTGAGACCCTTTGGCTGATATTAGCGTAGAAACGTCCACTCTGTGCTATCAGTGGTGAAAACACTATCGTTGAAAATCACAGTATAGTATGTATTACGGATTACCCACACTTCAGTGAACAAAATACATACTTATCGGCAGCGAACAGTGGACATGGTCGGTCAGTACCCTCTCCGCCACTTAAATCGCAATCACTTTTGAAGTGAAACAAACTGTATGATCCATTACACACAAGGGCGCTCAGAAAAGCCGAGTATTTCTTGGCACTACTACCAACTAGGCACTACTTGGTGTGGTACGGCTTAAAGCAGGGGTTGCGGAGCACGACCCGACATTTATCACAGTACGAACAAGGCTTGCCGGTGCATACAGATCCTTGGCAGCGCAGCTGCTTGTCGGCCATGTCGATGAAGTGGCCCACCGGGTCGTACCGCACGTCCCGGATAGTCCTGGATGACGATAGCGCGCGCACAGGTCCGAATCCAGGCAGTCTCAGGTAGGCGACAGCGATTTGGCTCCGGAATTCCAGCAGGCTCAGAGGGCTGTCCGCTGCATGGCGGTGTACGATCCAAACGTTCACCACCCCCATGTCCAGCACCCGCGTGAAGAGACACCAATACCACTTCTTCCCACGGATGCTGGTGCTGTACTTGTCGCATAGCCAGTCATACTCTTGATGCCACCCATGAACTTGATGTAGTTGTGTATCATGCGTGATTGATCCACGAATCTGTGGGCTCGCTGGGATCTGTCCCACCGTTTGACGCGTTCTCATTGTTCTGGAAGTGGACGTACGCCTTCAGCTTCAGATATCTTTGTCGTGTCATGGCGCATTGCACTGTTTCTAATCCCAGATCGTCGGCGGCTGACCAGTAGTGGCGTTCACTGGGGAGTTGATGGTATCCAGAATGTCGGGGAATGCCGATAAACATCTTGAGCTTACCAGTCGTTAGCCGAACAGTTGATAATTTTTGGTTTTGAGCGTACACCGCAGCGCTTCGTTGATGACTTGCACATACATGTCCTCGGCGAACATCTCCTCGAACAGCTGGACTGGGGACGTGGCTTGCAGAATTTTCCTCGGCGCTTGTAAGCGCCGTTAGCTCCGTCTGTTGCTGGAAGCCCAGTGTATTCAGGTAGCTTCTTGAACCAACGGGGATCGCTTGATATAACCCTGGGCCGCTTGCTGTGGCGTGCCGGTTGGTTATTTGCTTTGCTTTCCTCTGAGCGGACATGGGCTTCCACGTATCCGGGCACGTCCTGCAACGCCGCGTCACTTCCAATAACGATGTCATCTTCCCCTTCATCCTCGTCTGTTAGTTTGTCCATAACCGGTGGTGGCAATATGTCCACAGAGTCAGGATCACTGTCCGCGAAGCTGCCAGTTTCAATCATCTGCACGGATGCCTGCACCGTTAGGACCTTTTCCCGTCGCCCAATGACGTATGGGAGACGTGACAAGGAATCCGATACAGATCACAATTTGGAATCGACGCAGTCAGATACACCCACCACGCGCAACTCACAACACGCACATGGCAAATGCTGCGGGCCGGGCCAAGGCTATTTCATATATTGCGGGCCGGGCAGGGCAGGGACCCCGGCCGGCCTTCCCTGATCCCTCACCACGCGACCCCGGCCGGCTCCCACCCCTTCCGCCCCGTGTCCTCATTTGATCACACCGAATTTTAACTGGTGCTAGACGGTTAATGTTTGCGGATTATGGGAAATAAATACCAACGTTTGGACATTCAAACAATCTTTTATTAATGCACGCTCCGAGATAATGTAAGTACTTCACTAGGAGACATGTCCGGACTGGTTTGCGGTTTAACTTCAGGATGCCGAAAAAAAACGCTAACTTTAAGGACCAGCCAAGTATTCCTGTGCGAGCAGTTTCGGAATCTGCAGCCACCACGAAGTCCGCAGATGCCTCGTGATCACTTTTTAAGGCGTTTGGGCAGTTTGCGACTGACAAGATTTCCCAAATATGCTAGAGCTGTTGTAGCTGTCCTCATATGAGGACACCGGGCGTTAATGGGTTGAAACAAAATACACCTATGAGAACCCCACACGCAAGGATTGCAGTAAAATCCACCACATCAAACTGAGGGGCACAGAGCAGCATATAATGTAAAGACTAGAACGAGGGAAGGGAATTGGTAAAGAGAACCAGAAAACGGAATAGGAGACATGGAAATGGAACCGGTGAATGAGGCCGGGATATGGGACTTTGGGAAACGGAATTGCGACAGAGGCTCGGGAAAGCAAATTGGTGATCGGTGCTGGAAAAAGGGGAAAAAGGCAAATTGGACCTATTAAAATTGTTCGTTACCCAATGGAACTGCAATGAGGAAAGCGGAACGAGCTCTGACTGTGGGCAACGACCCAACAGAACGGAACCAGGAATGGGAACGAGACTGACCACGCTATCTGGAGTGCCATGTCAAATTCAAAGTGATGCAATAGTACCTGCAGGGAATGGAGTTGGCATCGTGGAACTAGACCGGGAAATGTCCGATCGCAACGGAGACATCCATTTTCCAGCACCAATCGCCAATTCGCTTTCCCAAGGTTATGTCACGATTCGCTTTCCCAAGGTTATGTCACGATTCTCTTTCCCAGTTCCATGTCCTGGTCTCATTCCCCGGGTTCCGTTTCCCGGTCTACGATTCTGTTTCCTGGTTAACTTCGCAAAGTCCCCTCTCTGGTCCTGGTCTTCACCCCCTGTGATGTTTCTGTGCCCGGTTTGACGGTGGGTTTTGCCGCGGCCCTCCTTCCGTGCGCCGGTTCTCATCTGTTTATTGTGGTTTCCAGTCACACTCCCTTTCCCCACCACTGCATCACTGGGAATCGGGGAATTTATATATATATATATATATATATATATATATATATATATATATATATATATATATAAAAGATATATATATATATATATATACATATATATATATATATATATATATATATATATATATATATATATATATATATATATATATATATATATATATATATATATATATATATATATATATATATGTGTGTGTGTGTGTGTGTGTGTATGGTGTGTGTGTGTCAAGCTATATATATATGGCTTGACAATTTTCCTACCATGATTAATATGAATGTATTTAACTGTGTTAGTTCGTGAACAAAACATTATCGGAAGTAAGCAAGTTCTGCTGATTAAAGACCATTTTCAGTTATTTAAGTCCATGGCCGTATATTGACCAAATATGCCCTCTTGGGACCTCAATTTCGATCAAAATGCTCATATTCTGCCAAATATCAAGAATGCATCTTACCCTCCACTACCGGAGCTTTATAATGCTGTTCTGTTCTTCATCTTATCCTAGCTTGTGTAGGTCGGACGCTAATGCAGGGTGGGGGTGCTTTGAAAAATGACCATCCCCTCGGCCCGGCTCAGGTGAATTTACCGGTCGGCCCGACGAGGGCTCGCAAATGTTCCAAGTTTGATTGTCGCGGATCGTCTCGTGGCTGAGCTTGTAACGACGTGATATTGCTTCGGAACGTCTGGTGGTTACTTACAACATGCATTGAATGCCATCAATCATGAGTGATGCAGTCTGTCCATCTCTAACCTTGAACAAGAAGTACAATTTTGCCTTCATTCCACCTACAGGGCATCATTTATATTTAGTCGGGAATTCAAACACCGCCTTAGCCGTCAAGATCTGATTCGTCAAAGGATGCTTCAGACTCATATATCACTCACTTGCCGTACCACCAATGCCGACGCATTTCTGATAGTGACCCTGAAGAAGGTCAGTGTATACAACTGATGGTCTGCATCCTGACAACGCACTCTGACAACGTACCCTGGCAACGTGCACTGACAACGCCCCCTGATAACTTACCCTGACAATATACTCTGACAACGTACCCTGACAACCCACCCTGACGACGTACACTGATGACGTACTCTGACAACATACCATGACAACGTACCCTGGAAACGTACCCTGACAACGCACCCTGACAACGTACCCTGGCAACGTGCACTGACAACGCACCCTGATAACTTACCCTGACAACATACTCTGACAACGTACCCTGACAACCCACCCTGACGACGTACACTGATGACGTACCCTGACAACGTACCCTGGAAACGTACCCTGGAAACGTACCCTGACAACGTACCCTGACAACGTACCCTGACAACGTACCCTGACAACGTACCCTGACAACGTACCCTGACAACGTACCCTGACAACGTACCCTGACAACGTACCCTGACAACGTACCCTGACAACGTACCCTGACAACGTACCCTGACAACTTACCCTGACAACGTACCCTGACAACGTGCCCTGACAACGTACCCTGACAACGTACCCTGACAACGTACCCTGACAACGTGCCCTGACAACGTACCCTGACAACGTACCCTGACAACGTACCCTGACAACGTACCCTGACAACGTACCCTGACAACGTACCCTGACAACGTACCCTGACAACGTACCCTGACGACGTACCCTGACGACGTACCCTGACGACGTACCCTGACGACGTACCCTGACGACGTATCCTGTCAACGTACACTCAGTCCGCATCTTCCCCTAGACCCAAGTCTTAAAGTAAGCATAATATTAGGCCAGAAGTTGAAAATTCATGAATACTTGGTCCTCAAGGACTGGGTTGGCCCGTATCTCTGCCGGTGGCGTCTGATGATCGTTGCCAATCCGCTCCCGTACGATGCCAATTGTACTATATTTGTAACCATTCGTGCGTACACAGTTTTCAGGTCATTTCGTCATACAGTCATTAACACAAGCCAATTTAATCCTTGCCCAACAAAATGGATGAATAATGCTTGTTTGTCGTCGCATTGAAATACTAACAAAGTTTGCTTACACGCACATAGATTTAGACTGCACCCTATCCCAGTACGCCCGGTCTAAGTCCCATGTTCCCTATGTTCGCGGATTACCACCCTAAATTTACGAATAGTGGTGGCATCCAGTGCGGCATCGGGCAGACTATTCCACCCCGATGTGGCTCGGTATGGGAAGTAGCGCTGTGTGGCGGTCAGCCGCTCCCTGGGCAGGTGGAGCCGCGCCGTCTGTGTAAGGTGGGTGTCTCGTACAGCCGCACCCTGGGCAGGTGGAGCCGCACCGTCTGTGTAAGGTGGGTGTCTCGTACAGCCGCACCCTGGGCAGGTGGAGCCGCACCGTCTGTGTAAGGCGGGTGTCTCGTACAGCCGCACCCTGGGCAGGTGGAGCCGCACCGTCTGTGTAAGGCGGGTGTCTCGTACAGCCGCACCCTGGGCAGGTGGAGCCGCACCGTCTGTGTAAGGCGGGTGTCTCGCACAGCTACATCTGACCGCCGTATAAACATAGATCGTATGCATGCCGGGTCATTGGTGTTGTTCAGGGCACGATACACCTTGGTGCAATCACCCAATACAAGTTCATCGACTGGTGACCAGTTCAGTGATGTGAGGACAGGCGTGATGTGGTCTCGGCGCCCTGTGCAACTCACGACTCGTGCTGCAAAGTGAATGATCCCTTTAATCAGATTCAGCTGCTGAGAGGTAGTTCCACATCAGACAGGTAAGCAACAGATGATGTGGGAAAATCATGTGCCTTGATGATGGTACGGAGAGCTTCGGCGGTGAAGTGGCGTCGAACTCAGTTTAAGGAAATGAGGGTGCTGCAGCGCCGGGGAACAACTGTGGAGACATGCTGATCCAACATCGGTGATCTGTTTAACGTGGTGTTTAATATGCTAATTGCTTCGGAGAACTTCAAAAAGCTGCTGAAAAAGCAAATTGGAAGGTAGATGCTTTTTCACAGAATGTTTGTGATTAGGACGGAAGAAGTTAATTTGTGTCGCGTTCGTTTTCAGCGAGTATTTTGTATTTATTTTAGCTGGTTGTGCACGAATGCCAGAGACTCCTGAAGGATAATTTTTAGTTGGAGTAAGCTATCATTATTCAGATACGAACCGCTAGGAAGTTGATTGTCAACTGCATATCGTAGCCGTCGACTGTGCGGAAGGAAGCTGGCGATGTTGGCAACCGCAATGCTGAATAAATTTGGTCCGATTATGGAGCCTTGTGGGACTCCAATGCTGACAGTGCTGAGCCACGACATATCACCAGCGTTCACACAGATAGCTACTAAACCAGTGCGATGGAATGTCGTGCCATGCCAGCTTCCGCAGAAGGACGCTGTGGTCGACGCTGTAAAACGCCTTGCTTAAATCAAGCGTGGTTGCTGACGAGAGCATGCCTTATTCGATCTTGACATTTATCCATGAGACAGCGTCAGGCACAGCGTCCTCCTCAGAATGGCAGCGACGGTGTGCGTACTGGCAGTCGCTGAGAATGTGGTTCTCTGTTCAATGGGCTGTCAATTTGGTGCGCGAGACACGTTCAGTGATTTAGATATAATCGATAGCAATGCAATCTCGCAAGGCCGCAAGGCTTAGGCCTTTGGTACGCAAGGCCTAAGGGCTAGCCTTGTCACGGTCCCCGGACTTGTGCAGCGGGATGACAGAAGCCGTTTTACACGTGGTAGGAAGCTCACCGCCAACAATTTAGGAATTAATCACGTGAAGCAACAGTGGGCCAGTGATATTAAAGCAGCGGCGTACAGCGAGCATTGGCGCCCCATCGACTCCAACAGCGGCGTACAGCGAGTATCAGCGCCCCATCGACTCCAACAGCGGCGTACAGCGAGTATCAGCGCCCCATGGACTCCAACAGTGGCGTACAGGAGTATCAGCGCCCCATGGACTCAACAGCGGGTAAGCGAGTATAGCGCCCATCGACTAACAGCGGCGTAAGCGAGTATCAGCGCCCCATCGACTCAACAGCGGCGTAAGCGAGTATCAGCGCCCCATCGACTCAACAGCGGCGTACAGGGTATCAGCGCCCATCGACCCAACAGCGGCGTACAGCGGTATCAGCGCCCCATGGACAAAGCGGCGTAAGCGAGTATCAGCGCCATCGACTAACAGCGGCGTACAGCGGTATCAGCGCATCGACTCAACAGCGGCGTACAGCGAGTATCAGCGCCCCATGGACAACACGGCGTACAGCGAGTATCAGCGCCCCATCGACTCAACAGCGGCGTACAGCAGTATCAGCGATGGACTCAACAGCGGCGTAAGCGAGTATCAGCGCCCCATCGACTAACAGCGGCGTACAGCGAGTATCAGCGCCCCATCGACCAACAGCGGCGTACAGCAGTATCAGCGCCCCATCGACTCCAACAGCGGCGTAAGAGTATCAGCGCCCATGGACCCAACAGTGCGTACAGCAGTATCAGCGCCCCATGGACTAGCAGCGGCGTACAGCGAGTATCAGCGCCCCATCGACTCCAACAGTGGCGTACAGCGAGTATCAGCGCCCCATCGACTCCAGCAGCGGCGTACAGCGAGTATCAGCGCCCCATCGACTCCAGCAGCGGCGTACAGCGAGTATCAGCGCCCCATCGACTCCAGCAGCGGCGTACAGCGAGTATCAGCGCCCCATCGACTCCAGCAGCGGCGTACAGCGAGTATCAGCACCCCATCGACTCCAGCAGCGGCGTACAGCGAGTATCAGCGCCCCATCGACTCCAGCAGCGGCGTACAGCGAGTATCAGCGCCCCATCGACTCCAGCAGCGGCGTACAGCGAGTATCAGCGCCCCATCGACTCCAGCAGCGGCGTACAGCGAGTATCAGCGCCCCATCGACTCCAGCAGCGGCGTACAGCGAGTATCAGCGCCCCATCGACTCCAGCAGCGGCGTACAGCGAGTATCAGCGCCCCATCGACTCCAACAGCGGCGTAACGAGTATCAGCACCCATGACTCAGCAGCGGCGTAACGAGTATCAGGCCCCATCGACTAACAGCGGCGTAAGCGAGTATCAGCACCATGACTCAGCAGCGGCGTAAGCGAGTATCAGCGCCCATGACTCAGCAGCGGCGTACAGCGAGTATCAGCGCCCATGGACTAACAGCGGCGTCAGCTAGCGCATCGACTAGCAGCGCGTAAGTATCAGCGCCCCATGACTAAAGCGGCGTAAGAGTATCAGCGCCCATGGCAACAGCGCTAGCGTATCAGCGCCCATCGACTAACAGCGGCGTACAGCGGTATCAGCGCCCCATGACTAGAGCGGCGTAAGAGTATCAGCGCATGACGGATTAGGATGAGCTATGCGGACTAAAGCGGCGTAGAGTATAGCGCCCATCGACTCAGCAGCGGCGTAAGCAGTATCAGCGCCCCATCGACTCCAGCAGCGGCGTACAGCGAGTATCAGCGCCCCATCGACTCCAACAGCGGCGTACAGCGAGTATCAGCGCCCCATCGACTCCAGCAGCGGCGTACAGCGAGTATCAGCGCCCCATGGACTCCAGCAGCGGCGTACAGCGAGTATCAGCGCCCCATCGACTCCAGCAGGGCGTGAGCCGCTCATACGGCACACCGCTGCTGGTAGTCCGGGGAGGGTCGCGGGCTTCAGCACAAAGCTGACGGGCACACCATTGGAGGGCGGATCTCCGACCACATGTCCGGCTGTAGTTCAGCGGCGATGCCGGCACCGACGCCAGCAAAATATCGGCTAAAAACACCAGCCTGCGCTGCACTGAACTCCATGCACGGCGGGTCTGTGTGTCTCTCCGGTGTGTCCTGTGTGTCCTGTGTGTCCTGCAGAAACCTTTTTGGCAAAGTGGTTGATTGGCCTCCAGAACCACAATATTACTTTTTAGTCGGCTGATCACATCAAAACTCATTCCGAACACGAACGACTTCTCACTTCTCGCACTTCTCCATTTCTCACACTGTTGTGGAACTGCCGTTTGGTGTTGTGGTTATCGCTGGTTTTGAAGTTCACCCAGGCATCTCGGGCCCGGTCTCGTCGCACCACGAGCCTCTGCAGCTCTGCACCGTCCCGCAGCCAAGAGCAACTGCTGCGGCGGTTTTGGTTCACCAGCGGCATTGGACAGTTGCGCTCAGTTGAATCGGTGGAGCATCACGAGTTGGAATGGGCATGATGTTTCACTTCAGCCCAAAGTCAAGCTCTATCACAATTGGTTAACATGATTAACTGGGCTTTGGCAATTTTTGTTTTGTAAAGTAGGGAAAAGCACAGTGGGAGTAGTCCGATTCTGCGGAGTATGTCTTGGCTAAACCAGAATAGTACGGTGGACGTAGTCCGGTTTTGCGAAGTCACGCGTATACCAACACCACTCACTCCCCCTCCCCCCCCCTCGCCCTGACGCCACAGTCGACAGCACCCCACCTGGTCCCCAACGGGGAATGGATGAGGTGAGACACCACCTGTGAAATACGAGTCGGGTTCATCAGTCTGCTGGTGGGGCCCATGTGGGCGGATGGATCATTGGAAGGGAACGTTTTTCGGGACTAATTGGAGCCAGCCCCGTGCTGACATTGATTAGGCGCTGTTGCTTTCGTGGTGGAGGAAATGTGCAGAATCACACCTTCGCGCATCTTCGCACAATCACACCTTCGCGCATCCGCACGCTTGCACGACAGTTCACACATCACATTTCAACACGATAAGTAGGTGCAGTTTGGCTGAGCGTACCACCGTCCACCCCGTAGAAACGCATTGAACTGCCTGACGAACACGTGGCTATCCAGGAATGCATCAGCTCATGCTAGGTTTGTATTATTGAATGCATGCATATTCAGACATTGCGCCAGCTTCCCGTGCTTGAGGAATGAGTGAAATAAACCAAGCGAATGGAGATGCGGTGAGCATGCGATGTGGGAAAAATGCAACATTCGAGGTAGCGCTCGAGGTAACGTTCGAGGAAGGGTTCGAAGCAACGTTCGAGGTAATGTTCGGGGAAACGTTCGGGGTAATGTTCGGGGTCGGCTGTGGGTTAGATTGCGCAGCTTGGAGCTGGAAAACCAACAGAAACATAGTACGTGTATATATCCGGTTGTGAGGATGACCTCCGACCATGATGTTCATGACTCCGACTATGGAGAAAACTGATGAAAAAAACACTCTTCCCGAAAGCTTCCAAACTCAATGGTGGACCTATTAACAGTTGACCACCATTATGTCCATCAAATTTCCTCCCGCCACCGGTTTGTTCATTCCGTCACTATCGAAGTGCGCTGTTTTTTGTAACTTGTCTTTCAATTCCGACGTATTTTTATCGGAGAAACTCGAAGCAAGGTCTTAAAATTAGAGGATCAATCTCAATATCAATAAAACATCTGGCAATGCATTCCGACGTATATTTGCCCTATGCTCACCCATTGTTTTTAAAAGCCAGTGTCTTGACACCTGAGTTGAAATACATTTTTGAATGACTCTAGAATAACGTGAAATATGGCAGCATTACTCATGAAGGACAAGAGCAGTCGAGTTGAAAAATAAACCCATTATGCCAATTTTTGTATATCCCCTGTATCCACCTTTGTAAAGATTCTGAATGTCTTACTTCATATACACATCAATCATGCCACATATAATCGATTGTTGTTTTAGCCACAAGACCAGCTGATCACTTCCTAAAACCTCAGGTAGGGCACTAAGTGCCCCCCCCCTACCCCTCTCCGGCCACTACGAGGCTCGAACTACATCGGGGCCGTACGTAGCCCCCTCCCCCTTCCGTAATAGGGTTAGAGAAGAACCATCTGATTTTGAAAAATGTACTCCATGGCACGCATCAATCAAGTTCACATGAGCAAACGCCAACGTTGGCTTCGGTTGTTACTAATTTGTAAAGGGATCATTTGAATGGGACAGCTTCACACATTCTTCACTGTCTGTGCTATCTGGACACCTGGCGATATGTCATTAGCTGGGATCCTTTACAATGCCATGGCGCTAGCTCCGTGGCAAGTTTTCCCCCAAGGTTTCCTGTGATGAGCACCTCAGGTGGGTGGTGGAGGTTGAAGTGGTGGAAGGTGCACTGGGACACAGCTGAAGTGATGGAAGGTGCACTGGGACACAGCTGAAGTGGTGGAAGGTGCACTGGGACACAGCTGAAGTGGTGGAAGGTGCACTGGGACACAGCTGAAGTGGTGGAAGGTGCACTAGGACACAGCTGAAGTGGTGGAAGGTGCACTGGGACACAGCTGAAGTGGTGGAAGGACGCAGCTGGGAGCCGGCACTTGTCGAAGTGGTGGAAGGTGCACTGGGACACGGCTGAAGTGGTGGAAGGTGCACTGGGACACAGCTGAAATGGTGGAAGGTGCACTGGGACACAGCTGAAGTGGTGGAATGTGCACTGGGACAGAGCTGAAGTGGTGGGAGGTGCACTGGGACACGGCTGAAGTGGTGGAAGGTGCACTGGGACACGGATTCAGTGGTGGAAGGTGCACTGGGACACAGCTGAAGTGGTGGAAGGTGCACTGGGACACAGTTGAAGTGGTGGAAGGTGCACCGGGACACAGTTGAAGTGGTGGAAGGTGCACCGGGACACAGCTGAAGTGGTGGAAGGTGCACCGGGACACAGTTGAAGTGGTGGAAGGTGCACCGGGACACAGTTGAAGTGGTGGAAGGTGCACTGGGACACAGCTGAAGTGGTGGAAGGTGCACTGGGACACAGTTGAAGTGGTGGAAGGTGCACCGGGACACAGTTGAAGTGGTGGAAGGTGCACCGGGACACAGTTGAAGTGGTGGAAGGTGCACCGGGACACAGTTGAAGTGGTGGAAGGTGCACCGGGACACAGTTGAAGTGGTGGAAGGTGCACCGGGACACAGTTGAAGTGGTGGAAGGTGCACCGGGACACAGTTGAAGTGGTGGAAGGTGCACCGGGACACAGTTGAAGTGGTGGAAGGTGCACCGGGACACAGTTGAAGTGGTGGAAGGTGCACCGGGACACAGTTGAAGTGGTGGAAGGTGCACCGGGACACAGTTGAAGTGGTGGAAGGTGCACCGGGACACAGTTGAAGTGGTGGAAGGTGCACCGGGACACAGTTGAAGTGGTGGAAGGTGCACCGGGACACAGTTGAAGTGGTGGAAGGTGCACCGGGACACAGTTGAAGTGGTGGAAGGTGCACCGGGACACAGTTGAAGTGGTGGAAGGTGCACCGGGACACAGTTGAAGTGGTGGAAGGTGCACTGGGACACAGTTGAAGTGGTGGAAGGTGCACCGGGACACAGTTGAAGTGGTGGAAGGTGCACTGGGACACAGTTGAAGTGGTGGAAGGTGCACCGGGACACAGTTGAAGTGGTGGAAGGTGCACCGGGACACAGTTGAAGTGGTGGAAGGTGCACCGGGACACAGTTGAAGTGGTGGAAGGTGCACCGGGACACAGTTGAAGTGGTGGAAGGTGCACCGGGACACAGTGAAGTGGTGGAAGGTGCACCGGGACACAGTTGAAGTGGTGGAAGGTGCACCGGGACACAGTTGAAGTGGTGGAAGGTGCACCGGGACACAGTTGAAGTGGTGGAAGGTGCACCGGGACACAGTTGAAGTGGTGGAAGGTGCACTGGGACACAGTTGAAGTGGTGGAAGGTGCACCGGGACACAGTTGAAGTGGTGGAAGGTGCACTGGGACACAGTTGAAGTGGTGGAAGGTGCACCGGGACACAGTTGAAGTGGTGGAAGGTGCACCGGGACACAGTTGAAGTGGTGGAAGGTGCACCGGGACACAGTTGAAGTGGTGGAAGGTGCACCGGGACACAGTTGAAGTGGTGGAAGGTGCACCGGGACACAGTTGAAGTGGTGGAAGGTGCACCGGGACACAGTTGAAGTGGTGGAAGGTGCACCGGGACACAGTTGAAGTGGTGGAAGGTGCACCGGGACACAGTTGAAGTGGTGGAAGGTGCACTGGGACACAGTTGAAGTGGTGGAAGGTGCACCGGGACACAGTTGAAGTGGTGGAAGGTGCACCGGGACACAGTTGAAGTGGTGGAAGGTGCACCGGGACACAGTTGAAGTGGTGGAAGGTGCACCGGGACACAGTTGAAGTGGTGGGAGGACGCAGCCGGCAGCCGGCACTTGTCGAAGCTGGCGACGTTAGCTGAACCACCGAGATGTCCGCTCAATCCGCCCGGTGCCCGGTGTTTTGATGTTTTGCTGGTTGGTGTTTCGCTTCCAGTGCGGCTGATATTGAGTTCCGGTCGGAGCAGATGTCAGTGTTGTGACCGCTACCTGCTCTGGCCAAGACACCCGATCTGGCCTTCCTTCCCCTGGCTGAGCGCCGGTCGAGGTACCCTCCCCCCCCCATATATATCCGATAATCGACCCAGGCAGCGCGGCTCGGGGAATGACGAAGGGCTGGCGGAGGGAATGGGGCGGGAGGCGCGACTGAAGGCACACTGATGACGGCAGAGGGCAATGCGACGCCGTTGGAGAAGAGACTTTCCCCTCCCGACCCGACCCGAGGTACATTTAGCCCGGCCTCGCCGGCTGGGCGGCCACTTCAAAGGAGCGGCATGGCGCGCGATTTCAAACGAGACGACCTGACCCATCAATGATGCGCTGGTGTAGTGTTCCGGCACTGGGAGTGCGCCGACGAACGGGGCGACATGAAACTCGCCGACGCAGAGCATTTGGGGCAGCTCCACAGCCGAACGTGGAGTTGGGCTCGGCTCACCAGCAGGTCGACCATGTCCAGCATGCTACACCTCGAGCTGAGCTGAAGCTGCCCACTCCTAGGAGGCTCGGGGTCTGAATACCCCGGTGCCAAGTTCCCCAAGTAGCTGACATGTTGAGCTGAAGCTTCCCTGTCCTTGGAGGTTCGATGTCTGTAAACCCCGGCGCCTCTAGTCCTCCAGTAGCTCCAATTAGCTGAAATATTATGTTAGCGCAGCGGTGAAGTATCAATATTCGACTTGGCCAAAACAACCGGAGTCATGTTCACCACCTGGGCATGCTGTACTGTCCAAAGTCCGCACTGGCTGCCAGTGCGGCAACGAGTTTTGCCGACAAAGCCGACAACGAGTTTTGCACTTTTGAGTGGGATATGCCTCGCTTTGTTTTGTTTGAAATACGACTTCTTCCAATTCCGATATAATATCGAAATATTGTTGTTATAAAGTATAACTGTCCTCATGGCATGCAACCAGATTTCAAGAACTTGGATAATCTTCTTTATTAGTTATGAAATATGGGAAGATGACTGGAATTTCATGACAGATTATCCAGGAGTTGGGAGCTGGAATGCCGGGAGGGTCGGGGATCTGTATTCCGCGCGTTCTCTGATTTGGTACCCTGCTAATACCAAGTTGTCATTTTCCAGATTCAATCTGACAATTTTCTGATCCGGACCCTTTCACCCCTGGCCTGGTGAGCTATTTCCAGCCTTGGTTGGAATAGCAGGATTTCTGAGCGAACACGAATAATGAGGAAATATATAATGGTAATAAAAATAACATTCCGCTTTGGATTGAAAAATATCCAATAATTGCATCTCATTTTGCTCAGGCGTGTTTGCACCTTACGATGAACTGATTTGTCCAGCTTACCTTTGTTTCTGTCGCAATGTATGTCACAACCAGGCCGAAAACAGAACTGAACATAACTCCCAAATGGCTACCATGGAACACTTGCCCTCAACCTGTCGACCGCACGCAAGTTGTACACAAGTTGTACACCCTCCAATTATGCGCAATATTTAGCAAATATCAAGTCACAAGTGGCAATTCACACAAAGCTAGTTATCACGCATATTCAATTCCTTTAAAATTTGAGAGAAAAACACGCATAAATAAAAATACTATAACTGCGTTTTGTTGAGTAGATCGTGCAACTACTTGCTGCCATCAAGGACGTCGCCATCAACCCCCACCCACGGAACAGGGGGCGGATATCAGTGGCGGATATCAGTGGCGGAGTGCAGGCTCAGGCGGTGTATCAGCAGAGCAGCAGCAGCAGGCTCAGAAGGTGATATCAGCAGTGTGCAGGCCCAGACGGTGTGTCAGTGCAGGTTCAGGTGTGTCAACAGAGTTCAGGCTCAGAAGGTGCATCAATGCAGGCCCAGGTTTCCCAGGTTTGTCAACAGAGTGCAGGCTCAGAAGGTGATGTTAGTACAGGCTCATGATGTGTGTCAGCGTGTGTGCTGTGGGCGCTGTGGGTTACCGTCATGTGCTCATACCAATTACCAGGGCCGATGGCGAACGAGCGCGCATATGTGAGTCGGAAGCAATGCAATTACGGCCAAATACTCCTCCTGAAGAGGGGACAGCGCATCTGGGCACCCTTCCATCAAACAACGAATCCCAGGGGTCAAAATGGCCAAGGATTCTCCGCCAACACGCATTTATTCAGCGAAGTAGCTGGACACACTATGTGAGGATCGGCAGCGGTGGAGAGGCGCGCGATGAGGTGTGCTCCGCCGTGACCTGCCCTCACGGCCGACCCTGCTCCGCCACTGGCGGTCGGACCTGCTCGTGCCGACACCACGCCGCCGCCGTGCCGAGTCTCGTGTCGCGTCTCGTGTCGCGTCTCGGCCGCCCGGCGCCGTGCCGAGTCTCGTGTCGCGTCTCGTGTCGCGTCTCGTGCCGACACCACGCTGCCGGCAGTGCCGCCCGCTCGTGCCGCCGCCGTGCCGAGTCTCGTGTCGCGTCTCGTGCTGTGCCGCGCGTGTCGCGTCTCGTGTCGCGTCTCGTGCCGACACCACGCTGCCGGCAGTGCCGCCCGCTCGTGCCGCCGCCGTGCCGAGTCTCGTGTCGCGTCTCGTGTCGCGTCTCGTGCCGACACCACGCTGTCGGCAGTGCCGCCCGCTCGTGCCGCCGCCGTGCCGAGTCTCGTGTCGCGTCTCGTGTCGCGTCTCGTGCCGACACCACGCTGCCGGCAGTGCCGCCCGCTCGTGCCGCCGCCGTGCCGAGTCTCGTGTCGCGTCTCGTGCGACAGCGGTGCCGGTTCGTGTCGCGTCCGTGTCGCGTCTCGTGCCCCCCGCGCCGGCAGTGCCGCGCTGTCGGTGCGTTCGTGTCGGTCTGTGCCGCGCCGGCGTGCGCCCGCCGTGCCGCCGCCGTGCCGAGTCTCGTGTCGCGTCTCGTGCGACGCCGCCGCCGTGCCGAGTCTCGTGTCGCGTCTCGTGTCGCGTCTCGTGCCGACACCACGCTGCCGGCAGTGCCGCCCGCTCGTGCCGCCGCCGTGCCGAGTCTCGTGTCGCGTCTCGTGCCGACACCACGCCGCCGCGTGCCGTCTCGTGCGCGTCTCGTGTCGCGTCTCGTTCGCGTCTCGTGCCGACCCCGCTGCCGGCGTGCCGCCGCTGTGCCGCCGCCGTGCCGAGTCTCGTGTCGGTCTCGTGCCGACCCACGCCGCCGCCGTGCCGAGTCTCGTGTCGCGTCTCGTGTCGCGTCTCGTGCCGCACACGCTGCCGGCAGTGCCGCCGCTCGTGCCGCCGCCGTGCCGAGTCTCGTGTCGCGTCTCGTGCCGACACCACGCCGCCGCCGTGCCGGTCTCGTGTCGCGTCTCGTGTCGCGTCTCGTGCGCACACGCTGCCGGCAGTGCGCCGTGTGCGGGTGCGGTCCGTTCGCGTCTCGTGCCGACCCACGCCCCGCGTGTTGGTGTGTTCACACCACGCCCCGCGTGCCGGTCTCGTGTCGCGTCTCGTGTCGCGTCTCGTGCCGACACCACGCTGCCGGCAGTGCCGCCCGCTCGTGCCGCCGCCGTGCCGAGTCTCGTGTCGCGTCTCGTGCCGCCGCCGTGCCGCCGCCGTGCCGAGTCTCGTGTCGCGTCTCGTGTCGCGTCTCGTGCCGACACCACGCTGCCGGCAGTGCCGCCCGCTCGTGCCGCCGCCGTGCCGAGTCTCGTGTCGCGTCTCGTGTCGCGTCTCGTGCCGACACCACGCTGCCGGCAGTGCCGCCCGCTCGTGCCGCCGCCGTGCCGAGTCTCGTGTCGCGTCTCGTGTCGCGTCTCGTGCCGACACCACGCTGCCGGCAGTGCCGCCCGCTCGTGCCGCCGCCGTGCCGCCGCCATGTCGCGCACAGCGTAATAACTCAAGGGAAAAACTGGTCAGAAATGTATTTATCGACCATTTTTGTGCGCGATATTTGTGGAGCCATTGCATCAGCAGATGCCTGCAGCACACCAGGTCACAGGTTTCATAAAGATTTGCACAATATTCAACATAGTAACAAGTCCAGGAACATGGACAACACAACGTATGGGAAAAAAGCATACAAATGTTCACAAATGTCGTCGGAGTTTGATAACCGATAAAGGTAAGACGCATTACAAAAACCTGGGCAGGTGAGACAGGAAACGATAACTGAGAACATTCTCATTATCTTAAGCTATTCAAAAAGGCATAAAACGTTTCACGATATGCTATCTTTGATCAAACAATAAGTCATTACAATAGTCGTTCGACTTTTTAGTACCTCCAAGTTCCGATGAAGTTTTTAAAAGACGCACAACGGCGCACAACCAAAGACATGGAATCAGCGATCCTTAACACGCGCCCTGGAGGGCCTCTGAAAATTACGCGCACTGGAGGGGGGGGGGCGGAGTCCGCCACCCCCCCTAAGATCTCGGCTTCTATTAAAGCTGGAATAACGAAATTCGGAGGGTGGATGGGTACGGTAGTGAACTCTATTGTGTGCAAATTAAATGACCTTAGGTCAATATTTTCAAGGTCAAATGAGGTCACATATGTAAAAATGTTATTGTTTTGCGTGGCTTGGCTTGTCATTGTTATGAATCGCTGTGATTGTGTATAAATGCTCCAAAATGGGCATCAATGATGTTTTGGACGTTACTAATGATGCAATACAGATGCTAGACCCGGCATTTGACCTCAGGTCACCTATATAGCAGCACTTTATCAGGTCAGTTACCTGTTCCAGTTACCGGAACAGGGCCGCCCTCCCGACTGCTCCGTCGGGCAGCTCGGCGCAATCGGCTTCGTGAAGAAAGGAGTGAAGTACGTGAATAAAGTATGGAAACGCTTAGGTACACAATGACAAACAGTAGTTTTCAGAATGTGTAGGAAGTAACATGCAAAGCGACATCAATCGCATGACAGTCATTTGCATTTATGACAACATTCCAGTTGACCAAGTTTGGTTCCATTAACCTGTCATGAACTTGACCTGACTTGACTTTGGTGACCTAACATGACCTTGAAACTATATAGCATAACAATATACATCAAACAAGTCGCTAGTGTTGCCATGAACACTTCCCTTTTGCCAACATACGGGAAGCGCATCAGCGCCGATTTTTGTGGTCTGGCGCTACGAAATGTTTTGACTTTAACGGCCCCTAACTCGAAAATTTTCGGCCGATTTCAGTTTTTCTTGCTTTAAACGACGTGCCGGACACTTCTAAGCAGGTACGCAAAAAAATGAGGTATATCGACCGGTAAATCTGGAGTTATGTACGAAAAACTGGAGGGATGGGCGGATTTCACCTCCCCCTCCAGTGCGCGTGCTAAGTTTCAGCTGTACCTAGCTTCCCCAAAACCGGTAGTGATCAATTGTATCCCGACAGGTCGCGGTGCGGTGCGGTGGCCGGCACGGGCGGCAGGGGGAAGCCCGAGCCGGACGCCGCGACGCGCCGGCTGACGCGCGTCTTGACCGGGTAACTTGATCCAGCGGTCACTATGCAAAAAAAAAACTCCCCTAACCGACGAACCAACTGAGTCGAGATAGGTCACGTACGTTTCCATGGCAGGGGAGCTGTCCTTGTCTGTAAGGGTTGGGTCAGTGTAGTTGGATTTTGCGTACAGTGAGCATGGAGGTGTGCGTCAGCAGGCTTTTTAACCAGTGCAAAAACGTTTGGGCTTGACAACTATTAGGATCATGTGTTAAATTATACCTTGCAGTTGGTTAAGGAGAAAATCTCTCAGGGCTATTAACAGGGTGAGTCGATTGTGGACATGAAATAGGTGACTGACTTGATCGCCAAGAACTTAAACGGGGAGTGGGTTAAATATAAGCGAATCCAGCACAAATTCAGAAGTCAGTGCGCGACTTTTCTTTCGGGAGACGAGGTGTTCTCCGTGCCCTGAAGAGTGGTGATCACGTCGTGAGTGATGATGAAGCCGAGACCGGTCGTGATGACAAAGCCGTGGAGGGAGCGCGAGAACGACCGGCTGGAATATACGATCAGCTCAGCGCCCGTTCTCAGCGTCGGGCGTCCTCAAGAGTTGCTCAAAAACACAGTTATCTGCAGTTCGTGGAGGCTGTCAGGAAAAGTGCTCGTGCTGATGGCATGCATGACGCGACTTTCGTGCTGGGGCAGGTGGGGTATCACCAAATCGGCCGAGCAAGATTCGCTGGGCTCTTAGACGCTCCAAAGCGAGTACGTGCCAAGAGTACGTGAGTACGTGAGTACGTGCCAAGAGAGCGGGCGCTGGCAATGTGTGTCAGCTGACTTGTCTGTGCACGGCTACCTTATGGTCCGCCAAGTGACGAATAATGCGGCGAAGACAACAGACATTCTGCCCGCCTATGGGATGGTCCATGAGGCCAAGGTAGAGTGTTATCTGCCAGCCGGCGGCATGCGATTCACTGAGACGTCAGCCGAGGTGATTCTGCAGGCTCTCCTGCATCATACGACGCAGTGGCTCGTGGCATGCCTGCCGTTTGTCACCTGCACCGACTCAGCTTCACATGCCGACCAGCCGTCGACGTCATCCAGCACCTACACGTCGGCGGTGCTTCACGTCAGATAGGTATTTGACGGGGCCACAGAGCAATCTGTATAGACACAAATGGGAGACGGCGATGAAGCTGCAGAACAAAAGATGTGCTAAACCACTCCGGTGCCTTCGTAACTGACGGTAGGCGGTATTTGCGTCTGGACCAAGCAAACGCCGCCTTCAACCCGCTTCTGCCGGCCGTTGCGGATCCAGTACACGCGCGAGACAGCAGAGACCTCCCGGAAAGAACGCGACAGTTTTGAATCGCAGATACGTCTGCTGAGGCCGACCTACGTCACCGCAACAGTCTCACCGCAACAGTCTCAGAGTGGCGTACAATCTTCAAATCACCACGATTGACGGCAAGATGGCAAACGCTCTGACCAACACCGGCAGCAACATGACATGCACCATCTGTGGGTGCACATCTTGTCAGATGAATGACCTGTCTGCTGCCACGGCTTGACCTGCCCGCAAGGGTACATGTCAGCTCGGTCTCTCAAATATGCATGCCTGGATTCGATGCTTTGAGTGCCTTCACCACATTTCTTACGGCCTGAATGTCAGAGTGTGGGCAGTGTCTGGCGAAGAAAACAAGATGCATGTGAAAAAGGGAGAATAAATTACAGCAGCAGTCCCGGGAGAGATTGGGTCTTGTCTTGGATCAGTCACGTGCGGGTGGTTCGGGTACTTCTAACGATTGGAGCACGGCTTGCCGTGCCTTCAGAGATCCGGTGTGAAATATTGACGGGCCAGTGAAATCACTGGGATCGACGAGGGTCTCGTGTTCCGTCCTTCAGTAATTATCGCTATTCTGCAAAAATACGAGCCCCTGGATCCCCACCGGTACGACAGGACATGGAAACAGCTCAGCTGACCGTCCAGCTGTATCAATTGTTCTACATGCCCGCCTCCGTGCACAAGCACCTGATCCACGGTACCGCTGCGATACGGTGTCTTCTTCCGATCGGCATGTACAGTGAGGAGGTACAGAAGAGCCGGAATAAACATAACAGGCGGTACCGACTCAGACATGCCAGCAAGACGTCAGGAACAGACACCATCAAGGATGAACTTCATTATTTACTGATCACAAGCGGCCCGAAGACGACTCACAGCATTAAAGGCACTGAAAGACCACTGCGGACCCAAATTGTCCGAGAGACTGTCCATTCAGCTGACATCAGTCATCTGCTGGTATCATATGAGTCAGCTGGAGAGAGAGAGAGAGAGGGAGAGAGAGAGTACCGGAACAACCTGCTGCGGAAGATGAAGAGGAGATGAGTGGTGGAGAGGACGCTAATGAGGTAGAAGTTATGGAAGGGCACGGTATGTCAGTGAACGACAGAATGCTCCCCGAGTACTACGGGCTGTTGAATGAATAGAAATATCGGAGTCTTCCATAGATAACTAGAGTATATTATGTGATGTGTTTGCCTTTCATGTTCTATGTTTTTAAGTACGGCTACTGTATTTTAGCATGCATTTAGAGGAAGTACCATACATTCGAGTATGGGCATTCTATCACGGTGTATTGCTGCGTATGGGATTCGCCAGCTGTGACTTCACAACCGACGTTATATGTACCGATTCTATTTGTAAGTCATATCTTAGGTGTATATTTCGGCGTGATTTCAACCACTTAGAACAAGGGGATGTTGGATCTATTCTGGGTAGGAATCATTACGTCACACATTTATAGTCCAGAACGCTCGCATTGCAAACGCTAACTAATATTTATCCAATATATCGGCACTCATGAACTTCGCTGATGACGTCAGTATGTTACCATGCCTGACCGGACGGTGATCTTTTAAACCAATGCACCCTTGGTACTCATGTAGGTGTGTGCGCAATTTGAGCTCAATTTGCTCCCGTGATATTTGGCGCAAGCAAAATGAGGAGAACGGAATGCTTCCTCCCCCTGGCAGGTATGACGTCTGACATTCCTGGGTTAAGTAACGTTTAAGGCAATAGAGCCTGTCCACTTGTTCCAAATTTGAAGCTCTTTCGATTGAGATGAAAATCGTCTCTGTAACTAGCATACTTTGTCCGCAGTAATTCCTGACAAGCTTTCCCCAGAGTTACCACAGTGTGCGCCGCCGTGCGGCGTCTCGTGCCTCCGCCGTGCCGGGTCTCGTCCCGGCTGCCGCGCGTGGCGCCACGACTGCAGGAGGTCCGGCGGGCCCGCTGCCGCCTCCCGCCCCGCCCGGCTGCCGTGGCTTCTGATGGTGCCGCCGCCTCCCGCCCCGCCCGGCTGCCGTGGCTTCTGATGGTGCCGCCGCCTCCTGCCCCGCCCGGCTGCCGTGGCTTCTGATGGTGCCGCCGCCTCCCGCCCGGCCCGGCTGCCGTGGCTTCTGATGGTGCCGCCGCCTCCCGCCCGGCCCGGCTGCCGTGGCTTCTGATGGTGCCGCCGCCTCCCGCCCCGCCCGGCTGCCGCGGCTTCTGATGGTGCCGCCGCCTCCCGCCCGCCCGGCTGCCGCGGCTTCTGATGGTGCCGCCGCCTCCTGCCCCGCCCGGCTGCCGCGGCTTCTGATGGTGCCGCCGCCTCCCGCCCGGCCCGGCTGCCGTGGCTTCTGATGGTGCCGCCGCCTCCCGCCCCGCCCGGCTGCCGTGGCTTATGATGGTGCCGCCGCCTCCTGCCCGGCCCGGCTGCCGTGGCTTATGATGGTGCCGCCGCCTCCTGCCCGGCCCGGCTGCCGTGGCTTATGATGGTGCCGCCGCCTCCCGCCCAGCCCGGCTGCCGTGGCTTCTGATGGTGCCGCCGCCTCCCGCCCCGCCCGGCTGCCGTGGCTTATGATGGTGCCGCCGCCTCCCGCCCGGCCCGGCTGCCGTGGCTTCTGATGGTGCCGCCGCCTCCCGCCCAGCCCGGCTGCCGTGGCTTCTGATGGTGCCGCCGCCTCCCGCCCAGCCCGGCTGCCGTGGCTTCTGATGGTGCCGCCGCCTCCCGCCCAGCCCGGCTGCCGTGGCTTCTGATGGTGCCGCCGCCTCCCGCCCAGCCCGGCTGCCGTGGCTTCTGATGGTGCCGCCGCCTCCCGCCCAGCCCGGCTGCCGTGGCTTCTGATGGTGCCGCCGCCTCCCGCCCAGCCCGGCTGCCGTGGCTTCTGATGGTGCCGCCGCCTCCCGCCCGGCCCGGTTGCCGTGGCGTATGCTGGTGCCGTGCCGCGCAGGCGGCAGCTTCAGGCGCTTGGCAGCGGCCCAGCTCGATTCCCTGTAGTCACTTTTGTCTGTTGGCGGAAGGGACGGCGCTGGCGGCTCCCCGGCGGCTGGCGTGGCGCCCAGGCTTGTTGTGGCGTCTGGGCTAGTGGTGGCGCCACCTACGGCGGCCAGTAATGGCGGCCGGAGCTCAACCTTACCGCGGTGGGCTCTTAGGATATTGAGCCGGCTGGGAGATGGTAAGGTGGTCAGCCGGACGTGAAATTCGGTGACTTTTTCAACCTTTCTTTTTCCTACTTCGCATGCAACTTATAATTCCGTAACTGTACCTGGGACGCCTCCAGGAGTGAATATTTGGAGACGCCCCTGATACATGTCTGTGAAAACTTAGAAAAAACATGTGTCGGAATATTTTCATTGTTTTGCTGTTCAGGTGGCTATGATTTTGAATTCAACTACTAATGCTACCTTGTGTGCCCACGGAAATCTTTATTTTAAGCATAATCATGTCAGGGGCGGTTGAGGGAATGGGCAACCTGAGACTGGTTTTCTTAAAGAAGTAGTTTTCTCCATACTTTGCCATGGAAAAATTTGGACGGTGTGATGATTCGGGACAAACTGTAATAATGCATCACAAGCAGTGGTGGAGCTAGAAGACCAGGACAATGACCGGAGCCAACGGAATATCCAGCAGGTGACAAGAGATAGTTAGTGCGTACCCTATTCAAACCAATGCAAACAATGGAGAGACGACGGTAACATTTTGGCAATGGCGAAACGAGGAGGGGGGAGGGGGGAGTGAATTTAGGATAAACAATTATAATAAATCGCACACAATAGCGGAACCAGAAGATTTTCCAATGTCAAATGCTTGTTTTCCCGTCTCTTGATATTCTCTCTAGAATAATCTCTTGGCGACGCCTGCGTCAAAAACCTCACGGTAAGCGTTCATATTATGTAAACATGGCAAAATAATATGCATTTGTGAACGAAGGACTGCGACGAAGGAAGAGCCACAACTAAAAATGATGCCCACGACCTCACATTCCGGGCTACGCCCTTGGTTGCTTTACATGTTCATATATGGACATCGAATAGTGCTCTTGATTATTGAGAATGGCTTATGCCCATCCACGCACAATTGCACCGATGTACAATACAAACACCGTAACAGGGTTCAAGAACATCATGCGTTATTGTTGCCGGTCGATACCTACGGCTGCGGCAAAGAAGCTAGGCCGTGTTAATGATGTGCCCGTTCATATACTTCTTCGCGTTTTGTTTTACCTGGATAATTGCGTGATTTTATTTTGCTACGACTGTCATTTTCTTGTACACCTGTGACCTGGGCGTGAAAGAACACATATCATAACGTGCTCCTGCCACGGTAACAGGTGCGCACACTGTGGTAACTCTAGGGAAAAAACTGGCTAGATATCATTGCCGACAAAGCACGCTAGTTACAGGGACGATTTTGGTCCAAATCGAAAGAGATTCAAATTTGGAACATATTGATAGGCTCTATTGTCTTAAAGATTGCTTAACCCAGGAATGTCAGACGTCATACCTGCCAGAGGGGAGGGAGCATTCCGCTCCCCTCATTTTGCTTCCGCCAAATATATCGGGAACCAATTGAGGTAGACAGCTCAAATTGCGCACACACCTGCATGATTACCAAAGGTACATCGGTTTAAAAGAACGCCTGGTCACGTATGGTGATATCATAATGACGTCAACAGTGAAGTCCATTAGTGCTCATATGTTAGATAATTATTAGTTAGCGTTTGTTACGCGAGCATTCTGCACTGTAAATTTGACCTAATGATTGTTACGCAGAATATATCCAAGATCTCCTTGTCCTAAGTGGCTAAAATTATGCCAAATATACACCTAAGATATGATTCACAAATATAATTGGTACATATAACGTCGGGTGTGACATTACAGCTCGATAATCCCCTATGCAGCAATGCACTGTGTTATAATGCACGTGCTCGAATGTGTGGTACTTCCTCTAAACGCATGCTAAAATATTTTAGCCGTACTTAAAAACATCGAACACAAAAGACCAGAACCAAACACGTCACATAATATACTCATAGTTACGAACAATAGCATACCATCGGCTAGCTATGGACGACTGTCCGAAATTTGCAATCATTCAACAGCCCGTAGTACTCGGGGAACATTCCATCATTAACTGACATATTGTGCCCTTCCATAGCTTCTATCTCATAAGAATCCTCTCCACCACTCATCTCATCTTCATCTTCCGGAGCACGGGTTGTTCCAGCCCTCTCTCCCCCGCTGACTCAAATGATACCAGCAGATGACTGATGTCAGCTGAATGGACAGTCGCTGGGGCATTTCGTGCCAGCGGTGGTCTTCAGTGCCTTTGATGTTGTGAGTCGTCCTCGGGCCGCTGGTGATCAGTAGATAGTGAAGTTGATTCTTGATGGTGTTGGTTCGTGACGTCTTGCTGGCAAGTCTGAGTCGGTACTCCTTATTATGTTTATTCCGGCTGTTCTGCACCTCCTCACCGTGCATGCCGATCGAAAGAAGACGAGACCGTATCGCAGTGGCACCGTGGATCAGGAGCTTGTGCACGGAGGCGGGCATATAGAACAATGAGTACAGCTGGACCATCAGCTGAGCTCTTTCCATGGCGTACTTGTCGTACCGGTCGGGATACAAGGGCTCGTATTTTTACAGAGAAGCGAGAATCATTGAAAGACGGGCGACGAGATCCTCGTTGATCCCATTGATTTCGCTGAATGCAGCTCGGTCTCTGAAGGCACATCGAGCCATGTTCCCGTCATTAGACGTACCCGAACCACCCGTACGTGAATGATCCACAAGACCCACTCTCTCCCGGGACTGCTGCTGTAATTTCGCCTTCCTTTCTTTCACACGTATCTTGTTTTCTTCGCCAGACACTGGCCACACTGACCTCCAGGCAGTAAGAAATGTGGATAAGGCACTCGAGAAGAAGCATCGAATCCAGGCATGCATAGTTGAGAGACCGAGCTGACATGTACCCTCGCGGGTAGGTCGAGCCACGGCGGCAGACAGATAATTAATTCATCTGACGAGGTGTGCACACACAGATGGTGCATGTCATGATGCCGCCGGTGTTGGTCAGAGCGTTCGCCACCTTGCTGTCAATCATGGTGAGTCGAAGATTGTACGCCACCCTGAGACTGGTGCCGTCTGTTGCGGTGACGTAGGTCGACCTCAGCAGACGCATCTGCGATTCAACACTGTCGCGTTCTTTCCGAGTGGCCTCTGCTGTCTCGCGCGTGTACTGGATGCGCAACGGCCGGCAGAAGCGGGTTGAAGACGACGTTGGGTTGGTCCAGACGCAAGTACCACCGACCGTCAGTTACGAAGGCACCAGGGTGGTACAGAACAAATTTTGTTCCGCAGCTTCATCGCCGTCTCCCATCTGTTTGTATACATATTGTTCTGTTCCCGGTCAAATCCCCATTTGACGTGAAGCACCGCCGAGGTGTAGGTGCTGGATGACGTCGACGGCTGGTCGGCAGGTGAAGCTGAGTCGATGCGGGTGTCAGACGGCAGGCATGCCACCAGCCGCTGCGTCGTATGATGCATGAGAGCCTGCAGTCACCTCAGCTGACGCCTCAGTGAATTGCATGCTGATGGATGACGGATAGCACTCTACCTTGACCTCATGCACCTTTCCATACGCAGGCGAGATGTCTGTCTTCGTCGCATCATTTGTCACTCGGCGGACCATACGGTAGCACTGCACAGACAAGTCAGCCGACACACATTGCCAGCGCCCGCTCTCCTGATACGCACTCATATTGGCTCACTTTAGAGCTTCTGAGAGCCCGGCGAATCTTGCTGGACAGATTCAGTGATGAATTATCTTTCTCCCGCATGAATTCTCTTTCAGATTATCTCCCGCCTGTCCCAGCACGAAAGCCGCATCCTTCATGCGATCAGCACGAGCACTTTGCCTGGCAACCTCCACGAGCTGCAAAGAACTGTACTGTTTGGCAACTCTTGAGGTTGCCCGACGCTGAGAACGGGCGTTGAGCTGATCGTAGATTCTAGCCGGTCGTTCTCGCGATCCCTCCACGGCTTCGTCATCACGGCAAGTCTCGGCTTCATCATGACTCACGACGTGGTCACCACACTTCAGGGGCACGAAGGACCTCTTCAGGGCCTCGTCTCCCGAAAGAAAAGTCGCACACTGACTCCTGAATTTGTGCTGGATTCGTTTACACTTAACCCACGTTCCATTTAGGTTCTTTGAGATCCAGTCGGTCGCTTTTTTCATGTCCACGTCGGCAACTCACTCTGGAGATAGCCCTGAAAGATTTTCTCATTAACAAACCGCAAACTATAACTAAACACATGATCATAATAGTTGTCACGCTCACAAGCTTTTGCACTGTTTAACAGGCCCACTAATTCCTCTCTCCTGATGCACACCTCCATACTCAATGTACACAAAATCCAACCACACTGGCTCGACCCTTACAGGCAAGGTCAGCTCACCTGCCATGGGAAACGCTCAGTACGTGACCTATCTCGACTCAGTCGCGTCGTTGGTCAGGGGAGTTTTTTTGCATTGCGACCGCTGGATCAGGTTACCCGGTCAAGACTCCCCACCCCGTCAGCCGGCGCGTCGCGGCGTCCGGCTTGGATTACCCCGTGCCGCCCGTGCCAGCCACCGCACCGTACCGCGACCTGTCGGGATACAATTGATCACTACCGGTGTAGCGGCAACTGAAACTTACGATACATTTGGTCAAATGATCGCTGATTCCATTGGCATTGGTCTCTGGTTGTGTGCTGTTGGGCGTTTTTTTATACTCTTATTGGAACTTGGAGGTACGAACGACTATTGCAGTGACTTATTGTTTGATCAAAAATAGCATATTGTGAACCGTTACATGCCTCTCTGAATTGCTTAACGTAATGAGAATGTTCTCAGCTATTGCTTTACATACCACTTGTCCAGATTTTTGGAGTGAGTCCTACCTTTATCAGTCGTCAAACTTCGACAACATTTGTACACATTTGCATCGTTCTTCCATGCGTAGTGTTGTCCATATTACAATGGCACAAGATGATATATTCCAGGAATGTACACCAACGTTTCAGCTGTATGCCTTCATCGGGGTGACGAGTACGATATTTTAAAAATACATGAAACTGTTTGAAATTTTCCAATTACTTCTTTTTCTCAAAGTTTAAATCACCTTTGCAATATTTCTTTTTTAATTTCGTACTTGTCACCCTGATGAAGGCATAAAGCTGAAACGTTGGTGTACATTCCTGGAATATATCATCGTGTGTCATTGTAGTCGGCATTTTGCGTGTTCAATTAAATAATAGCAATGTTGTCCATGTTCGTGGACTCGTTACGGTGCCAAATTTTGTGCAATGTTATTTAAAATATAACCTGTGACCTGGTGTGCTTCAGGCACCTTCTGATGCAATGGCGCCGTAAATATCGCGTCAACAAATAGTCGATAAATACATTTATGAGCAGTTTTTTCCTTGAGTTAGCACACTGTGCATTGCGAGTGCATTATTACATTGATATTTGACATTAGTTATGATCGGCAAATATCTTCATTCAGCACTAATCACCAACTTGCACGTTGTTAGTTCATGGCTAATGGTGTTTTCGGTGGTAGCGCCCGGGCTCAATATCAGGGTGTCGCATTATCAGGCGCAGGCGGGCTCGCTCATGACCGAACCCGCCCTTGCTACCGACTGTTCCCTCTAACAAAGTCGCCTCGTCTACAATTTGCCGGCTCTGACGCGGTATGTGTCTGAGCGCCGGTCAACGTTTCCCCACGCGCAGCGGGCGGTTGCCGCGGCAGCTGAGGGTAATTGTTGTGCCACCATGGCTGATTTGCGGGACTAATTTTACCACATTCCTTTGGCGTCCTCCATTCAGCGGCATTTTTGTGTTTGTTATGAGGATACAACTAATTTTTTTCCTCAAAAACTAGCTACAGTTTTGGACATTGTACCGTCAGAAATGTAGCTGTTTTCAAATGTTACTGTTAAAACTGTGTGCTCTAAATTTCCCGTTGTGATCCGGCTGACTTATATTGATGACCTTTCGTTGTTGGCCACGGAACCGACCCAGCTGGACAGCGTTGTCGCATTTCTGGAGGCGTGTCGATTGGTGATACATTATCACAAGCCTGTGCCACAGTCCACACAAAATTTAACTTATTTAGGATTGCGTTTTGATTTGCATCACTGTTGTTTCATTGGCTTCCCATCCTGTTCGGTCGGCCGTGCGGCTGGCCTTGTGTGAGTGCTGTGCCAGTTGACAACTGGTGTGGCGGCGGGGTTCTGCCGGTTACGTTAATTTCATCAGGCCTTGCCCTACACTGCCCTTGGAGATAGTCCTCGCGGTACGGGGTGGCGTCCTGTAAAATTCCGGTGTCTCACGCTACCGAGGACTCATCGCCATCGGCGTTTGATTTGTTTGATTGGTATGGCTGTGGTGTGGATGTCGTTTGATTTGTTTTCACGGAAAGGTTGTGATATGGATGTCGTTTTATTTGTGTTCATGGTATGGGTGTCATGCGGGTGTCAGTTGATTTGTTTTCACGGTATGGCTGTGATGTGGTGAACGTTTGATTTGTCTTCATGGTATGGTTGTGAAATGGATGCTGCGTTATTTGTTTTCACGTTATGGTTGTGATGTGGATGCCGCTTGATTTGTTTTCATGGTATGGTTGTGATATGGATACCGTTTCAATTGCTTTCATGGTGTGGCAGTGATGTGGATGACGTTGTTGTTGACACTACATTGACAAGTATAGGCCGTGTGAGTGGTGGACTGTCTACCAGCGCTAGCTTGGGTCGTACGTTGTTCATTTATTTGGCTGAATATTTGGATGCTCTTATGGCGATTCCGACATTTTATGTATACCACCATGCCATATTTACTGATATCATGGGCGCATTGTATAATTTAGATCAGGGTCGATGGCCGTGTGCATGGCTGGGCATCATGTGCGATGCTTTTCCGTGCAGAACCGTTCCCGTGCGGTACATAAGGTCGGCATGGAACCCCTCTGATGGGCCAGCACGTGCTGGCTGGGGCCACTGTGCAGTCGGGGTGAGGGCGTGACTTTTGGCGCCAACATTTGACCTGAGGTCATAAAGTCATAAAGTCATAAAGTGTTAAAGCTTAATAAGAGCCACAGGGGCCCATCTGGATTAAGCTTATCTGGAAAAGGTACTAGAAATGTACATACTCTCACACCAATCAATCCCTTACCTCAAGTTCCTAGGAAGCTATATATCGCAGCCTATCCAGCACCAATTCACTTGCTATTGCATAACACACTTCAATTGTGCTACCATAGAAAATCTCATCAGTATCACATCCCGAAGGAAGGTGCTGAATCCACTGCTAGGTACACCCTATATAAAGTTATAAAGCATTTAGACTTAATAAGAGACTCACTTCCTATTGCATAACACACTCAACAATTACAAACTCCTTCCACCATACCCATCGTGCTACCATAGACAATCTCATCAGTATCACATCCCGAAGGAAGGTGCTGAATCCACTGCTAGGTACACCCTATATAAAGTTATAAAGCGTTTAGACTTAATAAGAGACCCAAGGGCCCATCCAGTTAAGTCTGTAAATGGAAGATAATATAAGCCTGGTAAAATACCCTCCCCAACCATCCCACATCCTGAAGAACCAGTCCTCCAATATCCCACACACCTATCAATGCCTATCTACCCTAGCCTTCCAGCCCTATTCCCCTGATCTCTCTTAACACATGTGGATTGAATGCCTTTTCAATAATTTTACAACTGCATCCATGCCTGCATAAAGGGGTCTGTGCCGTGCACACTTACTTAACATATATCTCACCCCATCCATCACAAATTAGAACTCAAAAACAAGATTTTCCTGTCTAAAAAATGTATCCACCCTACTTTTAAATACATTCAATGAGGAACTCCCCACACAATCAGCAGGCAGCCCATTCCACTGATCAACAACCCTTTGACTTAAGACCTGTTGTCGCTTAACTGTCCTACACCTCAACTTGTCTAACCTGAATTGATGACCCCTATGTGATACTCTAAACTGAAGAGCGCCATTTAAATTGACCTGATCTAGTCCTTGAACAATTGTGTACATTTCAATCATGTCCCCCCTTAATCTCCTATACTTGAGTGAGTACATATCTAATGTCACAAGCCTTTCTCCATATTCTAGGTTACCTATTCTACTGATGAGTCTAGTTGCTTTGCGCTGCACTCTCTGTAACTTGTCTATATCTTTTTCTAGGTAGGGGCTCCAAGCTTGTACAGAATATTCCAAATGGGGTCGCACGTATGCTAAGTACAGTTTTGTCATGACTTCCTTGCTCTTATACATCACACTTCTATTAATGAGGTCGGTGCATGTCGCGCTTGCGCTCGGCGGTCTCGCCTTTGGTCTCGCCTCTGGTCTCGCCTCTGGTCTCTAAATACAGGGTTCGCGCGGTCCGCACGGCCGCACCACACATACGCGCCTCATGAGCTGCTGCGGCGGCGGCGGTAACGCCGCCGCTCAGAGATTCCAGCAATGAAGCACAGACCTCAGCAGCCGCAGAAGACAACGACAGCACGGCCTCCTATGAGCCGCCACAGAAGTCCATCGGCCGCCACTCGCCACCGACGGCGGCAGACACCTGCTTAATCCCCGCAGGGGGGGGGGGCACCCCCAGCCACAGCGTCCCTTCCGCCAGCTCGAGGAAAGGGGACGGCGCCGGGTCTACCCTCTCGGCCGGCATCGAGGTCAGGATTGGGGGGGGGGGGGGGACGGCGGCTGGCCAGGGGCCCGGGACAGGCCGACCAACCGTTACCCGGGTCCGCCGCATTAATGCCGCCTCAATGCCGCCTCAATGAGGCGGTGTCGGTAAGGTCGCTGCCACAATGCGGCAGTGTCGGTAAGGTCGCCGCCTCAATGCGGCGGTATCGGTATGGTCGCCGCCTCAATGCGGCGGTATCGGTATGGTCGCCGCCACAATGCGGCGGTGTCGGTCAGGTCGCTGCCACAATGCGGCGGTGTCGGTAAGGTCGCCGCCACAATGCGGCGGTATCGGTATGGTCGCCGCCACAATGCGGCGGTGTCGGTCAGGTCGCCGCCACAATGCGGCGGTATCGGTCAGGTCGCCGCCTGGGCGGCTCCTGCGGCTCGATTGTTGTACACCACTGCCGGGAGCGGGCCGGGCGGCCCCCAGACGGCTGCAGTACAGCCGGCCCCCAGACGGCTGCAGTACCGTCGGCCTCCAGACGGCTGCAGTACAGCCGGCCCCCAGACGGCTGCAGTACAGCCGGCCCCCAGACGGCTGCAGGACAGCCGGCCCCCAGACGGCTACAGTACCGCCGGGAGCGGGCCGGACCGGCCCCAGACGGCTGCAGTACCGCCGGGAGCGGGCAGGACCGGCCCCCAGACGGCTACAGTACCGCCGGGAGCGGGCCGGACCGGCCCCAGACGGCTGCAGTACCGCCGGGAGCGGGCCGGACCGGCCCCAGACGGCTGCAGTACCGCCGGGAGCGGGCCGGACCGGCCCCAGACGGCTGCAGTACCGCCGGGAGCGGGACGGACCGGCCCCAGACGGCTGCAGTACCGCCGGGAGCGGGCCGGACCGGCCCCAGACGGCTGCAGTACCGCCGGGAGCGGGCCGGACCGGCCCCAGACGGCTGCAGTGTGGCGGGTTGGAGACTGATGTCGAGTCGATACATTCCGCTGGAGCAGGCGTCGGCTATGGCCACCCCACAGCCATGGTACGCGACCACCAGAGAGAGGCGCACCTGTCGCCGATACTAGTCCTGAGCAGCCGGCGGACCCGCTACCGCACCGGTGATGAGCAGGCCTCGTGCCTCTTCGCGCTCCCTCGTCTCCAGAAACGATGACGATATCCGGGACAGGAGGATACGAGGTCAGACCACCATCAGAACAGACGACTGCCTACACGACGATGCCCCCGAGGAATACTACCACCGCCCTCACGACTATCCGGGACACCAGAGGACTCATTGGACATGTGGTTATTTCATGACGACTATCCGGGACACCAGAGGACTCATTGAACATGTGGTTATTTCATGACGACTATCCGGGACACCAGAGGACTCATTGGACATGGGTTATTTCATGACGACTATCCGGGACACCAGAGAACTCATTGGACATGGGTTATTTCATGACGACTATCCGGGACACCAGAGGACTCATTGGACATGTGGTTATTTCATGACGACTATCCGGGACACCAGAGGACTCATTGGACATGTGGTTATTTCATGACGACTATCCGGGACACCAGAGGACTTATTGGACATGTGGTTATTTCATGACGACTATCCAGGACACCAGAGGACTCATTGGACATGTGGTTATTTCATGACGACTATCCGGGACACTAGAGGACTCATTGGACATGTGGTTATTTCATGACGACTATCCGGGACACCAGAGGACTCATTGGACATGTGGTTATTTCATGACGACTATCCGGGACACCAGAGGACTCATTGGACATGTGGTTATTTCATGACGACTATCCGGGACACCAGAGGACTCATTGGACATGTGGTTATTTAATGACGACTATCCGGGACACCAGAGGACTCATTGGACATGGGTTATTTAATGACGACTATCCGGGACACCAGAGGACTCATTGGACATGTGGTTATTTCATGACGACTATCCGGGACACCAGAGGACTCATTGGACATGTGGTTATTTCATGACGACTATCCAGGACACCAGAGGACTCATTGGACATGTGGTTATTTCATGACGACTATCCGGGACACCAGAGGACTCATTGGACATGTGGTTATTTCATGACGACTATCCGGGACACCAGAGAACTCATTGGACATGGGTTATTTCATGACGACTATCCAGGACACCAGAGGACTCATTGGACATGTGGTTATTTCATGACGACTATCCGGGACACCAGAGGACTCATTGGACATTGGTTATTTCATGACGACTATCCGGGACACCAGAGGACTTATTGGACATGGGTTATTTCATGACGACTATCCAGGACACCAGAGGACTCATTGGACATGTGGTTATTTCATGACGACTATCCGGGACACTAGAGGACTCATTGGACATGTGGTTATTTCATGACGACTATCCGGGACACCAGAGGACTCATTGGACATGGGTTATTTCATGACGACTATCCGGGACACCAGAGGACTCATTGGACATGTGGTTATTTAATGACGACTATCCAGGACACCAGAGGACTCATTGAACATGTGGTTATTTCATGACGACTATCCGGGACACCAGAGGACTCATTGGACATGTGGTTATTTCATGACGACTATCCGGGACACCAGAGAACTCATTGGACATGGGTTATTTCATGACGACTATCCAGGACACCAGAGGACTCATTGGACATGTGGTTATTTAATGACGACTATCCGGGACACCAGAGGACTCATTGAACATGTGGTTATTTCATGACGACTATCCGGGACACCAGAGGACTCATTGAACATGTGGTTATTTCATGACGACTATCCGGGACACCAGAGGACTCATTGGACATTGGTTATTTCATGACGACTATCCGGGACACCAGAGGACTTATTGGACATGTGGTTATTTCATGACGACTATCCGGGACACCAGAGGCTTATCGTCATCGACGACCGTAGTTATATTGCTCATAGTAAAATTGGATCAAACCAGAGTAGGTCAGGTCGCGTGAGAATCGTTTCCAAGCACTCCTCGCCGTATTCGCTATTTTGCTAGACACTGATAAGCATTGTTTCATGATAATTTGCCTGAGGCGGAATTGCCGCATTTCTTTGACTGGGTTGGATGTAAGTTGGATGTAGGTTGTGGTGCTGAAGGGCTTGGGTGAATTTTTGGGATGGAGATGAAAAAAATGTGCTTGTGGGGTTAACACCTTAAGACAAAATAATGCAGGCATAACAACCACCTGAAACATCGCACTCGAACACAAAAAGCTGAAAGGTGTCACAATTACATTATCTTATACCACATCATGTACATTAACTCCAATCGTTAAGTATCAGGGATGATGAAAGTCATGACCTCCATATTATATCTGGGCAATTTATGTGTGACAAATCATGCCTGGTTCACAAATAGAGCACCCGTACGCATATGTTCACAAATATATCAGCACAAATAATATATTAGGAAGTCCAGGCTCTGAAAGCAAGGGGATGAGGGCGAAGGAGATTACGGCCGCACGTTCCAGATGGGGAGGGGGGCGGGGTGCATCGCCCAGTTGGTCTTCTACCCTTGGATCCACAAGTGGCCATATTGGAGCATAATTCGGTACCACCATTTCCCCTGAGAAGAACCAGCCCGGAATATCGGATGTGCATTTACCGTGCCCATGAAGACTACCTCTCGGTAAATTCCGGCAGCCAACAGCATCCGGTGGGCGGAGCCTAGCCGTGGACGAACAAACCAGCAGGGAGGGGTCTCGCCGCGCCATCCCCGCGTAGGATTGGTCGACGAGGCGAGACGCCTCTGGAGCGCCGTCCCACCAGCCGCCGCTCCAGGACCAGCTCGGCCGGCGGTGGCTCAGTTATCGCACGCACGTGTTGGGTGCAGGTGGTGTCAGGGGCGCGTTGTTGTGGGACTGTGGAGTGAGCCGAGTAGTGCTATGATAGGCAGTGTCGAAGTCGGAGCACTGTCTCAGCGGTGGCACTGCGCGGGGGAGTGCTGACTCAGGAAACCCACTCAAGCATCAACAGGAGCATCAACTTGTCAGTCGCGTCCAGAACATCTACCGCGCGACCATGTCGGTCTCCAAGCCGATGGCGGCCAAGACGTTCGATAAGAAGCTACTAGAGTTCCAGTACCGTTTCCTGGAGGAGTTCATGCTTCCGCGACTGAAACAGGTAAGACAGTTGTGCGACTCGGGCGAGATCAGCACCAATGGATACCCATCTTCAGACTGAAGGGTACAGAACGCATCTGGATTTGCAACCTATGACGTATGTCACAGACCTATCCCTGTGACACTGGCTAGTGTTAAATGGCCCACCGTTGGAGTTGGCATCACGTGCTGGAGTAGGGCAGGACGTCTCTCGCCCCGGTCATCTGTGGACAGGTCACTGAAAATCCACTATCCAGCGGCCCCTTACCCTGCTGTCCGATGTCCGCTGTTCACTGTCTGCTGCCTACCAGCTGATGTCCGCTGTCTGATGTTCGCTGTCCGCTGCCTACTGTCCGCTGTCTGATGTCCACGGTTCAGTGTCCGTTGTCCACTGTCCACTATATAATGTCCGCTGTCTGCTACCTGCTATCCGCTGTCTGATGTCCGCTGCCCACGGTTCGCTGTCTGAAGTTCGCTGTCTGAAGTCCGCCGGCTGATATACGCTGTCTGCTGTTCACTGTTCGCTGTCTGAAGTTCGCTGTCCGCTGTCCGCCGTCCGTTGTAACCGTTCACGCTTCGGTTCGTCCGGACGAGATGTCTCCCTTTTTGGAGTAAGGGTGGCATTTCAGTTAGCAAGTGCTGTCAGTGCGGCACCCATGTCCCCGCATGGCAACATTGAACTGTAACAGAGCGGTTGTGATCGTTCAGCAGTTGACCGACGTGACTGACATGGCTGGTAAAATGGCACGCAGGTGGCTGGCTTCACCGATAGGCCCACTTTGACAGTCTGAACAACTGGTTTTGCCATGCAGCTAAGCCCGCTGTTGAATGCATCCATTCCCCACCAGACAGGATCGTTGATCAAGCGCTCATTGAAACTCGGTAGCAAGTTATGTGCGCATTTTGGTATATGCAAATACTTTAGGCATCTCTTATTCATCCAAATCTGTACTGACCATTCAAGGCGAAGGAGTTGCCACCTATCGGCAGACACGTTGAACTACTGTGGGGCAGATAAAAGTGTGACAAATCTGGCGCGCTACCAAAAACAATTTGGAAACAAGAATGCAAACAAGCCAGAGTGACATACATGGAAATGGCTAGCACTGAGGTTACGCAAATACTTTTTCAGGTCTTCGAAGTTTGAGATTGTGAGGTTCCTGATAATTAAAATTGGTAGATCTGCCTCCTAATGCATGGTCTGCATCAACTGACAAATATGCATTGGTGCTGGTATGGATTGTCAAGGCCTCTTTATGTCAGTGTTCTAAAATGTTTCTGAGGTTTGGGTGTCTGCCCAACTAAAAAGCATGACAGACGCCTTGATGATGTGCACCAGCACCAGTATATTTGCACACTGCTGACTGATGTTTCATTACACTCAAATTTGCACAAGTCCCTGGACGCTGCAACACTGATAGCTCATCCAGATTCTCATACTTTTCTGCCTAAATTCCCAGTGGAAATTTAGCAGTGTAAATCCACATGAGGGTGAAATTCAGTTCACCATGGGCGTTAAATGACCAGACCTGGTCGATGCGCCCTAAAACTCAAATAACCAACCAACCAACCAACCACAATACACCACCAGTGAATGCACATGAAACTTGGCTGCATGTTTTTTTAATGACAACAGTGTTGTGATTAGGAACTACCTATACAAAATGTGCAGCACAAGAACAAAGGGGTGCAAAATAATTCAAATTTATATTGTATAATTTAGAGAGAAAAAAATCAATATAACTGGGTGGGGCACCCAATTCAGTTTGGGATATTTTCATAAACTGTCTGCCAAGAAATTCAGTCTGTCTGGAAGGTAGGTTTTGATCAGGCAGCCCAATGCTGGAGCTGCTCTACAGGAGAACACCTGTGATGAACTTGAAAAAGTACATCCCTAACCTAACCCATGATGACGGGACTGGAAGCTCATGTACTTTTGGTATTGCTAGCACAACACCAACCAAAAGAAGCAATGCTATGCAACAGCAATATTTTGATTGGCCTCCTAGTGGTCACACAACACTGGTATCCACCATCATACTTTGTATGCACTATAAAGCTCCTTTTAAGGTAAGAGATAAATGTGACCAAATATTTCAGATACTTGTATTTTAATTCAGATCAGGCGTTTGAAGAAAAATTTGGAAGAGCACACTTCTTAAAATTACTAAAATGATGTGACCAATCAATTCTGGTTCAAGTGCATACTTTCCAGTTGGTAAGGGAGATCATATCAAAAGGTGGTTGCAGGAAAATATATTCCAAAGAAAAGGCATGATGGCTTTTTAAAGGAAGTATTGTGCTACATGGTATTGACAAGACAAGCTTCCACACATTTACCTCCATGAGGCAGACAAAGGGTGTTGTTGTGTTGGTTAGGTTAGGCTAGGTCAGGTTTTTTTTAGTTCGAAAAAATTTGTTTTATTGAAATTATTTTTTTAAATCAATTTCTTTCCACAAAAAACAGGTTTGGCTAGGTTATGTTTGATTTTTAAGTTGAAAAATAGTGAAAAAAAAGGTTTAGTATGTTTTCTTTTTTCAATTTGTTTGCCCCTTATATGGGAGTTAGATTTGATTACATTGCATATTTATTCTTGTCTTAAATTATTTGTATGCTATGTTACCTAATTCAAAGTCCTTTTGTTGGTGTTATTTTGCCTGCAAACTGAAAAATAAGCATTTGCACAGGAAATGGGTGGTCACGTCATGTTGATCACATCCAAAAACATTGCATTATAAAAAGAAAGTCCAAGAATTTATCAAACACTTTAACACACAAATTTACCCTCTTAAAACTTATCCTAGCCTAACATTTTGAACTTGGGAGAAGAATTGAACTGAATTATTTTCAAACAATTCACAAATATTTCTAAAAATGTGAAAATTAAAATAGAACTAACCAAATATAGCCTAATCTCCTTTGCTTTATGGTGGAAAAAGATAGGATGGATTTATCCTGTATCCAAACTGAACTTCATAACAACATATTTCAGAGAACATGTGGACTGTTTCATTGAATTGGTCGATTTGAATTGACAGGCTCCTGTATATTTGGTGCCACCAATAATTAAATGACTTAGCATTGGGAGTAAACGGATCCATTAAAGCAATGTGGGCGAATCAGATGTTCCCAACATCAATAATTCTCCAAGGCTTCCATATTTGCATGATGCCAGGCATAGATGGAAATTCTGATGTCATCAGGGGTCAGACCCTACTGGCTTTATGCCTTGCTAAAGTTAATTTGTCATTTCCATATTACATCTGTACACAGTTCGGTCAATCATAACAATCACTGAACCATTCACTTTCCTCACTTGCTTAGGTATAGTAGCAGAGCAATGCAATGCTTGCAGCTTTCTGAAGGGCCAGCCTTGCATGAGCACTGAACCCAGAATCTCCCACACTCCACCACAGCATGTACCTCATGGGGCTTCTCGCGTAGGTGGTTGGATTTTATGCAGAGTGCCTCCACCGTAACCTTGCCTGGTTCTTTCCCAATCGTACCACAATAAATAATGTGTCCTGCATCTAGTACGGCTTCGCCCTCAATGGCACAACGCTTTTTATCGCCGATATACTCTGATGCACAATTTATACTTTCGGTACGGTAGGATCCATCTGTGTTCCTCTGAAGCAAGCTCAGACAGTATCACGCAATACGGTACGCGTATTGTTTATCTGGAACGGAGCCGCCATCCTCAAATTTTTGGACTGCCATCTAGCGGCAGGTTGAACGGTCAATAGGCGGAATTTTGGAAAGCATGAACTGGATATTGAGCCCTGAGTTTTCCGGAACTGACCATGACTTGTGAGTGACCGAAGAGTGCGTCTTCTCCGCCCGGGGGTGCGTCACTGCTATCGACCTGTTGTGACGCGTCGCCTCGCGTCCCATCAGTCTCCTTATCAGCCCCCCCCCCCGCCTCTCCGCGGCGAGTGACCCTCGTGGCCCGACTGCTCCGCGACGTCTTCGTTCGAGTCTTTAACCTGATTTACTCGTGTCTCGTAAATCGCATTTAAAGACTACTCTCATCGTCGGTCGGTTGGTGCGGTGTCCCTTAGTACCACAACTTTATGCTTGGGCTGTTGTCGGCCGGGCACCCAGCAGAGGCGGTAGGTTGTGTTGCTGCCCTCCAAACCAAATGCGATGCTGTTCTGACACGCCGATTTGTGCGAAGAGTGACGTCAGGCGGGGCTCGAACACACAAGCCTTCGGCTGGGAGACGGGCACCTTGCCGCCTAGACGACTCGCCCCAGTGGCAGCCGATCTGCGGCGGGGGTCCTATCGATGCAATGTCGACATCACTAGCGATCCTCCGATCCCCGGGGGAAGCTCCCGGTGCCGCTCATTGGAGCCACCGGCACGTGCCGACTTTGGCGTGCCGGCGACAGGCATGACTTCGAGGTGCCGGCGACTGGCATGACTGAAGTCCCGACGACAGGCATGACTGGCGTGTCGGCAACATGCATGACTTTGAAGTGCTGATGACAGGAGCCGGGATATTATAGTGGCAATAGCTCGGTGTGCAGAATGGACAAGCTCGATACCTGCAATAGCTATGTTGACCGTGCGGTCATCAGTTCCGTGGAGGAACGAATTGGTAGAATATGGCTGTAATGTGCACAATAATGTCAACAGCATCCGTCATAGACTGGGATTAACAGCCCGATAAGAGTCGTGTGATCTCGCCGATAGGATTGAGTCGCTAGCCAGTAGTTGGGAGGATGGTTGGTTGGTGAAGGTGATTGAGTCGCTAGCCAGTAGTTGGGAGGATGGTTGGTTGGTGAAGGTGATTGAGTCGCTAGCCAGTAGTTGGGAGGATGGTTGGTTGGTGAAGGTGATTGTTTCTCCAGTAGCTGGGAGGATGGTTGGTTGGTGAAGGTGATTGTTTCTCCAGTAGCTGGGAGGATGGTTGGTTGGTGAAGGTGATTGTTTCTCCAGTAGTTGGGAGGATGGTTGGTTGGTGAAGGTGATTGTTTCTCCAGTAGTTGGGAGGATGGTTGGTTGGTGAAGGTGATTGAGTCGCTAGCCAGTAGTTGGGAGGATGGTTGGTTGGTGAAGGTGATTGTTTCTCGCTGTGTAGCCGGTGTCCGCAGCACGTCACGTGTGGCGCAACTTCAGGTCACCCACTTACCGTCTATTTTCACAATTTGTTCGCACACTGTGCACATCTTCAAATGCCATTGCAAATACGACATAGTTTAACAACTGCAAATGCTTCCTGAAGTACAACAGTTTCATGGAATTAATATTTCAAATGTTCAGCCGACATTCAAATACTGTTACTTTCAAACCAATCGTCTGAAAGAGGCCGCTGAAAATCACTGGCAACAACAACACGGTATCGATAACTAACACCATGCAAATTATTTCGACATGCATATTGCATGCTAATACAGGCATGCCGTGGGGGGCTTATAGAACATAAATACCATATGCCTCTCATTTGCGAGTGATTTACCATAAAAACGAGCGCCTTACGATTCACATAATCCACGGAATTTCGCATCATCAAAAATCTATGTAACATTCCTATGCACGCGTTTCGAAGTTCGGCACGGTGCACGTAGTCTCGGTCATGGATATTTTCAGAGTTCCGCACGGTGTACGCAGTCTCGGTCTTGGATATCATCACAGTTCCGCAAGTTGCACTCAGTCTCGGTCATGGATATTATCACAGAGCGGGGTGTTCGCCACGGGCCATTTTTCCGACACATCCCGCGGATTGTTCTCCATCTTGATGATCTAGCTGGACCTCGAACCTCGTCCGATCCCGGAGCATCCGACCTGCGGCGCTTGACCTTCTCCGACCGGACGTCCGCAGGTGGAGATCCCTCCCGAGCACCGACTGCCGGCCACGGTGGCGGTGTTCTTGGAGCAGGAGGATCTCTGGGAGGACTTCTACCAGCGCACCAACGAGATGATTGTCACCAGGAAGGGCCGGTAAGTGGATAACGCCACCAATCGGTTACTGTCCATGACGTCATCATCGAAAGCATAGGTACCAGCTAACAAAATATTAAACGCAGAAAATTCAAAAGTTAGCAAAATTAAAACAACAGGTCCAAAATGCAAACCAGTTGCAATGTCAAATATATCCCACTTGTTATCTGCTTGTCCGATGGAGTGACCTGGAATTAGGTTACTTGGATTGCTAGACCGTGACATTTTGCACCAAATTTTACGTTTGGCATAAGCAGCAATTAGTTTGTCTTGTGTTGTTCCTGAAAGTAAGGTGTGATGAATCCCATCTAGCTGAGGAAGAGGTCGTACCCTCCCCCACCCACGCTTGTGATTGCAAACCCAATCTTGCAATGGTCCTCAATTGATTTGTGAAACTTCACGCCTGCTTGCAATGATCTGCATAGGGTGTCTAGGAAGCGTGTCCATTTTCATTTTGATATGAATACTAATTCTTTAATAAGCTGGGAATATGCTATAAATTTAAAGAAATTGCGCGTAAAGAAAATATACGACCTTCAATATACCAGGAGGTCCTGAGTTGACATCAAAAGTAATGATAAAGATTATACTTTATTGCTCAACGTTTCGAATTTGAAGAATTTAAAGAAACACGTATTTATCCCGTATGAAACAAAAAATAATGCAGCACTGAGCTTCAGCGTCCAAATTAACCGTTGGGTGACTTATGAACTGAAGATGGTCATCTGTGATCAGTTTCGGTCAAACACCTCTCATGGCGTTGGAAAGATAAATAACCTACGTTACCTATGCCAATAGGCTATGTCAGCTGACTTTTCCTTCAACCTCTCACACCAAAAAAAATGTCGAGCTGGGGGTGATAGGCGAGATGAATTGCAGATAGTCTGTGATTTCGGCGAAAAACGTCATAGGTCATTGATGTTACATGACGTCCTAAAACATCGTCAACCATCAGGCTGACAAAGGATGCCCCATCAGCTATGCCAATGGCGGCGCGCTAACCCTTGTAACATTTGTATGTGATCGTATTGAAGGTACTGCATTAAACCTGCTCCATTGGTGGGGTTTTGGTGAAGGTGCTGCATTAAGCCCACTCCACTGGTGGGATTCTGGTGAAGTGCCTTCTGGTGAGACCATTGCAGTCTGATTCTACCTGGAAGCTAGTAGGAGTGTCGCCGCAGACCTGGGATGTGGTGGGAGGCGCATGGTGTTCAACTTCAGCCGGCTGGGTAGACTCGTCACTCTGAGAAGTGCTCTGTTCATTCAAATTTAAGATGAGAATGCTCGATTGAATATTTCTCGCCCCGTTATATTTGAGCATACAGCTATCGACAATGCAGTCCTAAATTGTTGCACGTGAGCACAAGTCTTTCGGATTTTGTCATATAAAGGGTAGCTTTCAACGACAAAAAACTGACAAATTTAAAACCGATACAGAGGTACCGTTAAACGACCAAGTAACTATTTACTTGTACGAAATTGCAACACAATGGAAACTTATATCGTTGAGGAACAATTTCAGTTCGCACCATGTTTTTCTACAGCAATATCCACAGCACCAACATGGTCGATTTCTACTGGGTCACCAAGTCAACAACCTTAGCACAACGCCAGCTCAAAAGACACTTAAACTTTAGACAACGCCCATCCGGAGCATGGTACTGAACACCCCTAAATTGTATACGAGAAAGATTAGCGAATAACCTACGGTATGATCCAATTGGAAAAAGCGTGTCGGCAACAATCGAAAATGCGGTTCAAGCTTCACGAAGATTGATTGCAGATAGTCCTACAAAGTTGGCCAGGCACCTTTCTCGAGACTTCGGCTGAAGAGGCACCTCACCAAAGCCTCTCTTGAAGGAAGATCTGAACCTGTTCCCATATTAGTGGGGCGGATTAGATAAGACATTCAAGCCGATGGTTCATTAAAACAAAATAATAATAATAGCACCAAATTTGGCACAGAGGTAGCCTGGCATGCTATGTACATATTTGGGTGTTGGTCCATAGCGCAACTGCCACCTGGCGACCGCGGCGGGCATTTGTCAAAATTGCCCGCTCTTGGCCGCCACTGGAACTCACCACTGGGGGCATGTTATGGTCTGAATTATTAGCCACTGGGAAAGGACTGTGTTGAACCTTTATTGTTGTGAATGCCATTCATGCATGATATGAGCTTTATCAAATACATGGACAATTATGTTAATGAGCTCTATTGTTGCAATCGAACTCAATCGAACTCAATCGAACTCAATCGTGTAAATGAGCACCGCCATGGCGAATACGGAGCTTGTCATGGGATGACACGTCTCTACTCTATAGTAATATTTGAAACTGATAACCTATTTCTAGTACCCAGGCAAACAACAATAGGCGGTTTCACGCGTGTACTAGCGGGAAGTAATCGTCATGACATCCCAATGGTGGGGTCAGGCCATAATAATTACGTTGATCTGAAAGCTTTTAGTCAGTAGATTGGACCAATTTATGATATCAATACACAAACAGAGTAGGTTCAGTTACCTAATACGACAAGTTTTTGGATTAGTAACAGCTTGTTTATGCACAAACCCTGAAAATGTACACCCACATCCGCGCCTGGGACGTCATCTAGTCGGAAATCTGGAAGTCAGACCAAGCGAGCCTGACTTCGGAAGTAAACTCGATGACCACAGCTGTTTGTCGAATTCAGCGGTCTTCAAATACCAAATTTTCCGAGCACTCGACCACTCTGATCAATATCGCCAGCCAACTTCAACTGCAGTAAGTGATTGGCTCTTTATGATAGCTGGGACGAATCATAATCCACCTTTTCAAAATATGACGTCATTATTTGTGTTCTGATTGCATCATTTACGGCTGAAATATGTCAGGCGAGCCAATAAACAAGTTTGTCTCAGATGCGCATATTTTGGACGTATTGCGGTTTTTTTGGTGCTGTAAACAATTCATGCTTTGTTCTTTCTTGCGTGTGTGATATTCAAAGAAGGATCAATTGCCCTCCCCCCACAGTAGGGGTTATTCAGGTAGGAGTACAGCAATATTTAACAACGGAGCCACGTATGGTGCGGTACAGCGGATGTCATTACAACTGTACACAACCCGCTTGTAAAGTGGAGAGAATGTAATACTTTCGGGAGCGTCAAGAGGGAATCGTAGCATCTGGAAATGATGTATTTCAATATTTATTCATAATACAGGTACTCACAGCCATAAAATAAAACGCAAAAGGAAAAATATTCATCCGCAGGATATATACTACCACTTTCTCCCTCATATTGTATATTTGCTGGTAATCCAACGGCAAATTTATTTTCTATCCGACATCTCCTACCTCCCGGCCATGGTGCCAAATGCGGCCAGATTGGCTAGTTGCTTCCGTGAATTGAGCGCTTTTTTCAAACAGTGCCACAATTTGAATATGTTGGTTGAGTTTAATATTGAATTTATTACTTAATAGTTAAAACTTCTTGAACATTCCATATATACAGATAAAGTACATATATTTCAATGATATGCCCTTCATACTAGACGAAGTCATCGACATTGCATCCCGGTGCTTATTGGCCGTCGTGAAAAGGGTTATTGTAAACAAGGGAGTCAAAGCAGTCGTCTTTCCGAATACCTACGTAATTACCGACATATATTTGCCAGGATCCCAATAATTCGCATGAATATGTCTATTAGCTTCCTGGACAAGAATTGAACATGAATCACTTCTGCTCGATTAATAATTTTCTACCTATCATATCAGATTCCTTTTTTGTTAATTAAATTAATTTAGTTCTTAATTCACACAATCGACTTTATCTGCCCAACTGCAAAATCTATCTTAACAGACACATTCAAAGTACTAATTAAGCTATTCAAGAAGCTAAGTATATTGATAGCTTATTCTTAATTCGCTAATTGACAATATTTATTATCCCCCAAACTACGTACCTAAGTTAGGCAGGTAGCTACCCAGTTACCACATCAATATGAACAACTCAGTTGTTCGGAATGTGCAGAAAGCAAGCCCAGCAACACATAATTAGTGCGTTTGAAATACGAAGAAATGATGTTTTACGTTCATAATTGCAGTCAGTTTCTCTTGTATTACTTCTATTTAATCTAGTGGTGTCAGTCAGCTTGAATTCATAAGTTGAGGTTGGTTATTTGGGTTGACAGGTACTTTGACTAAAAGTGATCATGTAGCGCCCATAACGTTTCTGCATCAAAACCTGGTAAAATATGCTACCACCCTGTGTATTTGCCCTCAAAGCGAGTCGCTTTGTAGTATCCAAATATGTTTCTAGAGTAAACTATTTTCTCATCATCCGCTAGCCCGTTCTCATATGTAAAGTCCCGTGTGTTATTTCCATAAAACAGCTTGCGAACAGGCTGCCTTGCGAAAGGTTTGGAAGTAAATAGGACCTGTGGCGCGGTCAAAATCCTGAAGCTTGGCTGGCGAATACTCAGCGGGGTTCTTCGCACCTTGCGCCTGGGCTCAGTCGTCGCCCTTCGAAATGGCCCTTACGACCGCCGCCGGCACCTCAGCTGCCACCCAGGTGGATGAAGCCCTGAGCGTGACTTCAGTACGCTCTGTTGGTGATTGTGATGTCAAGGTAGCCGCTCTGTTGGTGATTGTGATGTCAAGGTAGCCGCTCTGTTGGTGATTGTGATGTCAAGGTAGCCGGTCTGTTGGTGATTGTGATGTCAAGGTAGCCGCTCTGTTGGTGATTGTGATGCCAAATTAGCCGCTGTCTTGGCTGGACGGTGCTGGCCCGAGGCCAGGCTACCTGAGCCTGTTGAGGGCATGCAGACGATCCCATCTCATTTCAGCAGGGCACTGAGCCCAGCAAGTAGCTGGGTGGCGTTCGTGTGCCGCTGCCGTATGGTGATCGTGGTGATGCCTCTCGCTATCTCCGCATAGGACACTCTTGGATGGGCTTCCTCGCACACCTCCCGGTCTTGGCCTGCTGCACTTGATGGCTAAGACTTCCTTCTCTTGGATGTACGCTGGGCGAAAGCGATCGAAGGATGGGTGCAGCACCTGACGATGACCACAGTTCACGCGACTCAATTCCATCAAGTTGCATTTGTCGCCGGTGTGTTCTAATTTAACTAAGTACATCTTCCGCATGTTGGGTGGTCTGGCCATGTTTGGTGGTGTGATCGTGCAACTGACACCGGTAACAGCACATGTGATTGGAAACATATGTCCTGAGTAGATTGCAATCAACATATATTGTAGCAAGTAGGTCTGTTGAGGTAAAGTTTAAAATGATACTATTCGTTGGTTCCATGTCACTTCCATGTTGCATGTTGATGCGGCTTGTAATGAGGAGTGCCAGCATAACTCAGCATTGAGAGCAACGTAGAAACCGAAGACTGCTGTGAAAGTAGCCCCGTACAAGGTAACTGATGGTAAATTATATGCATATTCCTAGCAAAATCAACATGATCGTTTTCACTTATCAGTTATCGTTTGATGTCTAGCTAATGGTAATTGTCATTGCAATTGTCTATTTTCCATGCAACATGGCCGCCGTGGTCGTCAGTGGTAATTTGGGCGATGCCCCAATATTCAGATATGTTAAAAATACATTGGTCGCATGTGGGCCAAACTTCGTGCTTTTATCGGCAAATGCACAATTGGTTAGCGCCGCACCTCACTATATCAGCTCTGGTCACGATAGAAGCTCTCCGAAAATAATACTCAAAGCAAAGTTTCCTTCCCAAAGTGATTCATTGTGCCCAGCACGAGTCTCCCAAGCTGATTATTTTACGCAACATTTGGCATTGAGACGAAGCACACCTCCACTTGGATGGCCGAATCACCAACCAAAACAGTTGCTTCTGAACCTCAACTGCACCAGACGTGGTGGAGGAAATACTTTTGCGCCGACGAAATCACAATTCTGTACAGTCCTCAATGGCCACGCAAGACCACAAAGCAGCCCAGAGGCTGGGGAATAGGGCTGAACTGTTCCCTGCTGACACGGAGGACACTTGGGTACTGCTGAGAGCGTAGATATGATATCGTGTTACTTGGATGCGCGAATAATAAAATGGCACACGATCCTATACATTTTGATTCATGAAACATGTCTCTCACCGTTCCACTCTCATCTCACCGTGCAGTATCGTTAGTGAGTTATGATCACACAAGATGTCAGTTGTGAGCCTATGGGTAAAATGGGCCAGGCTATGCACCCCTACCCAGCATTGCACACACGCGTGCAGAATACATAACTCCCATGCATGGCATGTAAGCACCCACAAAGTAGCCATGAGCTCGCCATGATTGAGCTCGATGACCTTGGAGCGCATTCGAAAGGCATGTGGAGCATGCGACGACCACAAGTAGGCTAAGAATTTGTCTGACCAAAGTATGTGTTTATTGCCAGTAAGGATTTGTCTGACCAAAGTATGTGTTTATTGCCAGGAAAATGTTTCCCGTTGTGAAGCTGCGGGTGAAGGGGCTGGAGGAGTTCGGAGTTTACATGATGCTGCTGGAGTTTGTCCAGCTTGGAGACATGAAGTGAGTAATGCTGCTTGTATTATCAGTCAATGTGTTTGACAATATGGTTGACGATATATTTGACAATATATTGACGATGTGTTTGACAACATGTTTCACAATATGCTTCAGAATATGTTTGGCAATATGTTTGACAATATGTCCAATTGGTTTAACAATCAATATGATGGATTCGTATTTCGGATTCGCACCTGAGCTTGAGGTTCGGACTTTGCATTACCTTAGCAATGCCGTGCACTAAAAGCGATGTCCATTTGGACATATGGCTTGCAATTGTAAATTATTTTCGTTGTATTTTGCATTTCATTACATTAAAATTTGTGACACAGGCACCACAACGGCAGGGACGGAAGCATGTATCCCTCTGAAATGTCGTGAAATTCGACATTGCGCCAATACTAGTGCATGCGAAATATGACCTAAGCATCTCCTCCTGTCCCCAACCAAAAGTCGTAGAACCGCGCATGCCTGTTGGGGAAGGGATGGAATGATGCTCCTCTCTTTCTCTCTCCTCTCCTCCCACTCTGCATCAAAATTGGAAGCCACGTACTGCTCTTGTCGAAGAAGAAGACTGAGAACCTTGGGTTACTTCACAACGAGTTGTAAGTAAACTTGGGTGACTTACAACTGCCAGGTTGCGTAGCATTGGCAACCTCTCACGCTAATTGGTCGCGAGTGTACTCGGTAATCCCGCCGGTTGTGGGATTGGAAACTGCGACCCTGCAACCAAGAGTCCAACGTCACTGCTCGTGCCGAAACGACAACCGTACAGATGAATGCCTAGGACAATCATTCCATCTAATCCCCCCTGCCCCCGTCACCACCGCAAGTGCAGGTTCCGCTTAACCCACACCACCGCGTGTGCAGGTTCCGCTTCATGCACGGCGAGTGGAAGCCGACTGCCAACGGCAAGGCGGACCCGGCTCGCATGGCGTTCTTCGTCAACAACAAGGGCGTGCAGCTGGGCGAGACGTGGATGCGCGACGGCGTCAACTTCGCCGAGGTGAAGATCACCAACGACAAGGCCGGCACACCCACAATGGTGAGTACTCGTACACACTCCATTCGCTTCTCTCTCTTTCTAACCTCGCTGGGGTGAAGATCACCAACGACAATGTCACCAGGCCTATAATGGTGAGTACCCGTACACATTCCAGTCGCTCCCCTATCTATTTTGAACAAGGGACACTTGTTTGAACTTGGGGTTCCCAGAACATTCAAGCAGGGGTACTCAAAGCATTCAGAACGGTATGGAAATGATTTTGGGTGAGTAGTTGGGTAAGTTATGGTTGGCGCCGTTTTTTGTGCGAATCTCGATACCCTGATTTAACCTGCGCGCCACTGGGATTGACATCCGAACGTGCCCCACTGGGGAATCAGATTCTGCCCTCTGCTTAACTTGAACAATTGCGGGTCGATTTCGTCGCTTTTGGCGACAATCGACAGGGTTGAGCAAGCTGAAGTCGACTCATTGAACTCTACTGCCAACTAGACGACCGAGTCTCCGCCCGCCTAATCGACAAAATCAGCCTAACCCACAATTTACAAGGGCGTAATCAAGGGGAATAGGGGCGGATCCCAAATTTTCATCCGGAAGGGCACATGTCAGGAGGTGCGCCATTATGTGGGCCTTCAGGCCATCTGCGACTAAACATTTCGAAGGATGCACTCGAGGGTCTTGAAGGGTCGCCTTGGGCTGAAAAAAAACGGAATACAGTTCAAGATTCTACAAGGACGCATTTTCGTCTCAGAGGGGCGCTTTTGGCTGAAACATTCTCGAGGGGTGCATTCTCCCCGGAGAGTGGCCTTTCCTGTCAGAGTGACGTCACCTTGTCATGTCCCTTGTGTCCCCTCTGTATCCGGCCCTGAGGGGACTGAACGACAGAGACACGGCCGAGTCTGGGGGAGAGGCAACGTCAGCGCTTTCCAGTCGTGAACGAGTTGAATATGACGTTGAATGGAACTAAATGTGATTTAGCTAGGATTAGATCAAGTTAAAACTCGACCGGCGAGGCGAAGGACCGCACAGCCGGGCGGCCACAACACGCGGGTGTGCCTTATCTCGAGGGGGAGCTCGTGGGAGGGACCTGGACCGCGCAATCTGGTGAGACAGGGTACGGCACCAGAGAGAGACGTCTTTCCCCCGCCCGCCCACGCCACCACGCCTCACACACCAGCTCTGCCGGCTGCCACTGCAGCCGGTGAGCCTGCTTCGACGTGTCGTGAACTTGTCGCGGCCGGGCGGAGGATCTAACGTCTAACTGAACAGACGATTAAGACACCGATACCGCACGATAAGGGCATCCGCGCCACGACAAGAGATCGGCCAACTAATTAATCAACGTCAAAATGACTCTTGCCCCTTTTCAAACCCTGGGCAAGTTTCCGCTCGTCGGCGAATGGCAGAGCCACTCTTGTCTTGGAGGTTAATGGGGGGGGGAGGGATCGCCGGCAGTTAGTTTTGACAGCGCAGCATAATTAGTTGCATTTTGGAGACCTTGATAACACAATGGACTAAATACGAGGAATTTGTATTAAATTGCAAGAGAGAGAGAGAGAGAGAGAGAGAGAGAGAGAGAGAGAGAGAGAGAGAGAGAGAGAGAGAGAGAGAGAGAGAGAGAGGGAGAGGGAGAGGGAGAGGGAGAGGAGAGGGAGAGGGAGAGGGAGAGGGAGAGGGAGAGAGAGAGAGATAAAAAAGATGGAGAGGGGGTGAGGGCCCCCAAAATATGTGTCCCCCATTTTAAGAAAATCCTGGCTACATCTTTCCCCTTTCATCAGCCCAGACACACTGATCGTTGGGTACTTGGAGTTTCTCCCATGGCTTAGGGTTCCTCCACCCAACTCAGGGGCATTATCCGCCAATTCCGACTCCTTCTCATAAGCTCTGGCTCTCAGAGAGCCTCTCAGCCAACTCAGGGACCATTCCTGCTGCATGCTCATTTGTACTACTTGGAACTTCCCAGCAGCACCGCTTTACATCCACAACAGACCGCCCAACGCCAACGTTTTGCCCATATGTGACGCCGTCGTGAGGAACCTTTTAAAAGCAAACGTCTGTCTAGATAATTATTGAGGTTAATGAGTCAGATAAGTGAAGTATATTGATCTCAGTGTTCATGTGACGCCACAGGACAGCTCAAAGCTGAAGACTTGGTCTCTTTGGCGAAGGTTCGATTTTAGTCGAGCATCGGACAACTAACCCGGGGGTGTCGGCAGCTCAGTAGTCAAGCTGAGCGTCTGGCAAGCCGGAGGTACGGGGTTCGATCATCCGCGGTGCCCGCCCTTTCTGCCAGGGTGATGGGCAGGCGACGCCATATGGCCTCAGCTGCTGATTACATCGTAAAGTCACAACCACCACCACCATCACAATTATCCCTCTCACTGTCAAGCCTCTATTCAGGATATACCCAGATATCTTCGGCACCTGGGTCCGGTAGGCCGCGCACGTGAGGAGGTTTTGTTCAGCTGTCATTATTGACGGGATTACTTCGGCCCCGATGGTGTGGTAGACATGACCGGCGGGGCTGGTCGGCAGACAGGGAGGGGAGGTTGGGTCTGGAGAGGGGTGCTGGCGACGGGATGCCGACACCTGGCCACACAAGTCACCAGCACGAATGTACCTCTTGCTTCGTCGTAAGAAGCCGACCGTGCTGTCTGCAATGTCTTTGGAAATGCTTTTCGTCGGTAAGATAAACGTGGGTTTGAGCATGACAAAATACCTACTTCATGCGATATTGAGCCACATTATGCATTGAGTTACAAACTGTAGCTTCGATCCCTCTAAATGCACTAGATAGGTATTGCAGACCTACAATTGGGTTCAAAGCATATTACTTCACAGGCTTCCAGTAAGCACGACAGTATCAAATGCGCATGCGATATTTCCATTTCGATTGACGGCTGACCAGTGCTGCAAATTCTGAAGAGGTGCATCGGCTCTGAATGTGCAATGAAATCACCAGCTTTAACATCCATCACTGGATTGCAGGGAACATAAACGATACAACAGCTTCGGAGAACAATGTTGTATGACCTATTGAAAGATAAAACAACTAGTGGTCCCTAGTCATTCTAGCGGACGCAAATACGGAGGAGGAACATTTCATGGAGAAATAGAGTGAGGATGAGATTCGCTCTTAACCCATTATTTGTATTCATTTGCAGGACGCTTAGCCATCCTATGTGGATAGAGGGATGATTGTTAATGTGATGAAACAGCGAACAAGGCCATCACAACAGCAATCAGAGTGTGAGGGCAACGCCAATTTATGAGGTTGTGTTCTACAGCTACATTGTCGATGCATTTCGTGACAGGGTCGTGTGTGGCCGCTTTTGCCATCAGGGCTGCCAGTTATTCGTGGCATGGTTATGTGTGGCCGCCATAGCCGTGAGGGGTGCCATATATTTGTTGCATGGTTATGTGTGGCCGCCATTGCCGTGAGGGCTGCAGCTATTCGTGGCATGGTTATGTGTGGCCGCCATAGCCGTGAGTGCTGCCAGATATTCGTGGCATAGTTATGTGTGGCCGCCATAGCCGTGAGGGCTGCCATATATTCGTGGCAGGGTTATGTGCGGCTGTCACAGCCGTGAGAGCTTCCAGATATTCGTGACCTGAAATGCAGACGCGTTGACCCAGTTCCGTTTCCTGCAGCAATGGCCCGACCTGTAACCACCACCGTTGCATGTCCATCCCGCTGCACTGGCCATGCTTGTTTTGTGGCAGCCAAGCTTTGAGTGTACATGACAACGTTCTGTATTAGGCCGGACGTCACACAGAGAATCTCAGACAAAGCTGGCTGCTTCGGCACTTTCGTAGGCGACATGGTCGAGTATTTTCCGCAACCATAGCGGAAGATGATTATACTCATCAATACACCATTGTACAACCGAATGAGCAGTGTCACCGATCCGGCCGGGTAAGGGCACTTAAGCTGGTACCTCCGATCCGGCCGGGTAAGGGCACTTAAGCTAGTACCTCCGATTCGGCGGGATGGAGACACATGGTGCGTCGGTTTAACGATCTCCTATCTCCTAGATACGTTGGATGCTGATAGGTTGCAAACGTTTCAAGTGAAAAGTCCCTGGTTTCGGCTCGCTTGTCAAGCCAGAGCCTGTGCTGCGGACCGAAGCCACAGCCGGGGCCGGCTTGTCTGGTGCGTCACGTCACGTGCTGCAGTCGACTCCACCAATGGGTGGCCGCCGCCCGGGTTGGCCGTCCCACCACGTCCCTCCCCGGCCCGGGCAGGCGCGCCGCCAACATGGACTCGGCCGTCAGCCTCTCAACAGTCGGTCGTGAGGCTGGGTTGGGCGCGCGCCGGAGCACAAATAACCGGCCAACCAATGGCCGGCGACCGGCACCCGAACTTGAGGTCACGAGTCGGGGAGAGCCGCACGGCGTCCAGGAATGTCACTTCCTGTGTCGAGAGGATGGACATGGAAATGTCAAGCCTGAGTTTATATACCTGTTAGTCGGTTCACATGCACAGACATGATTAAGCATCTATTTGTGAGGGCACTGGCACCGACCAGTTTATGCATCCATAAGTCTGCTTTGTGTTCCACTATTCCTGTGCCGATGATTGACCGGATAGCTAAGAATTGAGCTTAGTTTTAAATCCAACATCCAGTTGCGGTTTCATGTCCCTGCTATTGTGCATCAAACTTATGAGTTTCCTCGTAAAAAGCTGCGTGTATAGGTCAATTACCCTTCCCATCCCCGCATCCCAATGATTAATCAACATAGAGCCTGCCTGAAGGTCAGGTGAATGAACACTGAGGACACCTTTTTAGCGCAACATGGGACAATCCAAAACCTCGAAGGAGGTCTCTGGACTTCACGGAAAGTATTCTAGAATGCCACGAGAGGCTCCTTTTGTGCCTCAATGTACGCATCGAGGAGCAGCGGATGCCCAGACCAAGAGATCCCTGAGTATTTATAGGAGGCTTTAAGAGTTGACACCTTCGCCCCGATATTCGACAGCAAGTGGCATCGTGCCGTCTTGAGGACGACTGAGTCCCGACTGAGTCCTGACTGAGGCCGACTGAGTCCTGACTGAGGCCGACTGAGTCCTGACTGAGTCCTGACTGAGTCCTGACTGAGTCCCGACTGAGTCCTGACTGGTAGCCGCTAAATGTCACGCTACTATTCCAAGACCCTGCCGGGTATAGCGATGTCTGCTATGTCTTCCCGAAGAACCAATAATAGGAGGACCAATGGTGCTGATAGGATGCTCCTAAAGCTCCCGAAAACGTGCCAATGTCCGGCAGGAGGTCCCCTCACGCTGCTCCAAAACCTGAGATCCCCTGATCTCAGGTTGCGACTGGATGCTCTTGAAGAGCCCCAAGAAACAGAAAATGCACGGAGGTTCTCTAAACTTGAGGAGGTCGTCATGGATAATCGTGTACCGCTCTGGAATAAATTTGTGGCACCACGCATGTGTCACTCGACTGATCTTTCTAATATATATATATATATATATATATATATATATATATATATATATATATATATATATATATATATATGAATCTACCGTTACATACAGACCATATTCACAAATCATTCTTAAAACTCAACGCACTGTGGCTGAACTACAGTTAACGTATGTCGGTAATGATGATACAATGGACAATGTCGGTAATGATGATACAATGGACAATGTCGGTAATGATGATACAATGGACAATGTCGGTAATGATGATACAATGGACAATGTCGGTAATGATGATACAATGGACAAGTTTCACGTAATGGGGTTTTGGTTGTAAAAAAACAGTAATAATACTTCGTAGACGAAACTGAAATATTATTCTCACAGGAGAAGCATTTATAGCATAATTTAACAGTTTCACTTAGGGGTTGTCATCGATTAAAAAACCTTCTCGTAGCAATGACATCACATATGTGGGGTCTCGAAGCGGCCAAGCTCAAAATGCACAGGGAACCATACGTTGGATTATTCCATGCAAGGTTCTTCAACCGACTCGCGTCATGGATACTAAGGCGAGTGCTTTGATACAGAAATGTTACAAATTTTCACGAAAATTTGAAGCTTGGAATGGTAGGTTATCTATGGTGGTGGCAATACGGAAACTAACATTTTTGTTTCAAATCCAGCGCAATGCAGTGCGTACGAACAGTAAAAGCTTGTACTATGTTTATGGGTAAAATAAGTAAAATAATGGAAAAGACAATGACATAAATTATGTGCGGCTTAGCTGAACACACACCATGGCTTCCCCCTCAGCAAAACAGAATCTGTTTATACCTAGCTCCATAATTTACATAATTTTCCATGGGAGGTTAGGTTGTGTTAGGTTAGGCTATGCTAAACGTTTTCTTTTTTTATTAGGTGCAGTGCTACATTGATCATGATTATGAGTGAGAAAAAGGCGTAAAATAACCTTATGCTCATATTAAAACAAAGAAATAGATCCAAATTCACACTGTATATATTTCGGCCACGGGCCTTCCTGAACAGACTGTTGTGGAGGCCCGTGGCCGAAATATATACAGTGTGAATTTGGATCTATTTCTTTGTTTTAATATGAGCATAAGGTTATTTTACGCCTTTTTCTCGCTTTCGTTTTGCATTATTTTTCTGCTATATTACCCATCTCCAAGCCCGTTTTTGATGTGATGTTATTTTGCCATCAAATTGAAAAGTATGCATTTGCAGAGAAAACGAGTGGCCATATCATGCTAACCATATTCATGAACATTGAGCTGGAAAGAAAAATTCCAAGAATTCAAAAATTATCTTGAAGAACAAATTTGCCAAATTCCTTGCTATCTTCAGCATGCTGTAGTCAGCTAGAAAATGTAAATTATCTTCACTTAATGCTAACATGAGGTGGTTGTGGACATCCATGCTTCTAACAAGATGAATACTAACAAGTCACAGTTGCCATCTTTATAAAAAGTATACTTCTATTTTGTGGGAGTTTTCACAAAATGAAGATAAAATCACTGTTTTCAAGCTAAACCTTGATGACCTCAATGTTGACACTTCTGAGGAAAGTACTCTGGTTCCAGCCTCCCCTCAGCCTTAGGCGTTCCCACGCCTATCAAAATACTCGTTCCCCTGTCTGCCAGCGGTACATATACATAGAAATGTTCGTCGGCGCAGGTGGGACCACTGGCAGAGATCAGCTGACTGTCTCGGTGTGCAGAATCGCTCGACGTCATCTTCTCTGCCATCGGGATGCCGATGAACATTGCTTCTGGATTACTTGCAATTGCATTTGTATACCTTTGCACAAACAAGAATAATAGCTCCGTTTTCCACGATCTATTTGCCGCTGACGATTGGATGTTATCCAAGCTAAAACTGTCGCGATTATTACGAACTGGCAGCGTCCCAAATGGATGATATAATGGGCGGCAGTCAAGCATCCCTGAACTCTACATATGTGACGGCACATATATTTTGACCAATCACAGAGCGAGGCATTCTGAGGCGCTTCTTTGAATTATTTAAGCAATTTAGGGATTTAAAAGAAGTAAATGAATTCCACCATCGTCTTTAAAATTAAAAATCACTGGTGAAACTTGAAAAAGAATACGGTCTGTCCCGACATGGAACTTGTCCATTACTGAGGGGAACGTGGTGGCTAAATTAAGCGGTCCACCAACCGGCCCGGATCGGGTTTTGTTTTGCACATCGTGCTTGTGTGAAGGTACTTATTTTCAACAAGTAATCCATTTGGTCCATGTTGATACAATATGATGTTAGACGAGTTCCACATCAAGGGAACCCGCTGACCTACTTCGAGTCCCACATAAACGGTAGCCGCCAACCTAGAACGAGGGTCAGTCATAAACATGTTGGCATAATTGCTCCACACGAAAACAAAGGAATGGTTTAACTTGGGCCCTGCGTAGTGGTCTCTGCTGACCTCAAACCAGATACATCTAATCTTATTTAGCTGCCAATTGTCAAAGTGTTACCAAATCGCCGCTGCGACGGCGGCCGATATATATTTACTGGACAATGTGGTCATGTGACACTGCACATGATATTTCAAGTCTGAGTGTTTCACGGCTGGCTATTTCAATGGCTATAGTCAGGCGACTTCAGTTCATCACGGTATCAGTAAATCTGGGGGGGGGGGGTAATTTCCTTCGCTTCGATATCGACACATTCTCAATCATGCATAACACACTCGAATATCATTGCATTGGTTGCGGCAAACATTCGTGTGCCGCGCTCGTTACCAAGGCGACGGCTTCTCAATCTCTGTCCGTCGCCACCAGTTCGATAAACACTCAAGCCTACCTCTGGTGTACGTGACAAGCAGCCAACTCTACCATCCGTGCTCACCCCATCCGTACCAACATGCTAGGATCGAGCTGGTGGGCGCCATGGGCTCTTCCGACCAGTGTGGGCTTCTGGACAATTACCAGCATTATCAACGAATTAAGTTGGCAGTCAGCCTGGATGGCCGCCAAGCATTTGCCATCGCACAGAGCCGCCAACGAGCGCTGACAGGCAGACGTGTGGCCACGTGACGTGTGGCCACGTGACGTGTGGCCACGTGACGTGTGGCCACGTGACGTGTGGCCACGTGACGTGTGGCCACGTGACGTGTGGCCACGTGACGTGTGGCCACGTGACGTGTGGCCACGTGACGTGTGGCCACGTGACGTGTGGCCACGTGACGTGTGGCCACGTGACGTGTGGCCACGTGACGTGTGGCCACGTGACGTGTGGCCACGTGACGTGTGGCCACGTGACGTGTGGCCAACATGTGGCTGCCTGTGCTCGTGTACTGACACCTGATGACTTGTGCCACACTACCACCACTCTGCTTCAAATCGAATACGGCAATGGACAATGTTTCGCGTGATTAGTTCACTTCTGGTGTCAGTGAGTGTCCTTCCAGCGGTAATGATCGTTGGACTGTCAGCGGGACACTGGGTCTGACTCAGAGTCTCCTTTAGCATGCTAGCCTCAGGGGTGGTCGGGTTGCTTCTGGCCCCGCGGTGGCCAAATTGTCATGCCATGATGAAGTTTGTCACCATTGAAGGGAAATTGCCACATGCTTCAACAGTTATTTTTAATTTTAAAGACGATGGTGGCATTCATTTATTTTTGTAATCCCTAAATTACTTAAATAATTAAAAGAAGCGCATCAGAATGCCTCGCTTTGTGATTGGTCAAAATATATGTGACGTCACATATGTAGAGTTCAGCGATGCTTGACTGCTGCCCATTATATCTTCCATTTGGGACGCTGCCAGTTCGTAATAATCACGACAGTTTTAGCTTGGATCACATCCAATCGTCAGGGGCAAATAGATCGTAGACAACGGCGCTATTATTCTTGTTTGTGCCAAGGTATACAAATACAACGGCAAGTAATCCAGAAGCAATGTTCATATCAGATTATATCAGAAAGAGATGGATGATTTATCAAGCGGTGCTATGTGCTATTCACGAGTTGCAAAGCCAGCTTCACGCATGCCAAAGTCCTTCAACATGAGCATGTGGAGATAATGTGTATTTTGAGAGATTTCAGGAAAATGTGGGTTATAACACGTGCAATTATATGCACGGTTATAACACGTCACACTTGACCGTGTGGCTTCACGATCGTTCATTTTTACGTCAGGCCGATTAAACACAAGCTGAACTGTGCAAAACACTGACGAAATGAGCAGGTATAAGCATTGGTCAACTCCATATGAAATAATGTTCTGCTACCGGGACAGCCACGTAGCAGTCCGTCGCCTGGTGACACACCTTCCCAGGGGCTGCGCCGCCTGCCACTCACCGACCATATCTGCGGAACACCTGTGCGCTTCCGGTGGTGCCCCAACCGCGGGCCTGTTGATACGGTGGCAGCCCCCCCCCGACCTGGCCAAGCGCACCCACTATCAGCTTCCCGGCCGGCGGAGGCAGGCAGAGCCGACTGAGTGGCAGCGGGCAGAGTGGACGGAGAGGCACAGCAGGCAGAGTGCACGGAGCGGCAGTAGCGCGTCGGGGTGGTGCGCCCCCAGGCGCCTCCAGCCTCCGTTTATGGCCCATTGTGGCCGACCGGCGGCGTTTGATCGCGCCGCGCTCGCCGCCGAGTACAAACGCGGCGCACTAATGCGCCGGGTATGACACGCCGCATCAGCTGACCACCAGATAGCCGCGCCGCGCTTTTATTGTTTTTAATCCGCGGCGCGGCGCCTGCGCGGGGCCCGCGTCATAAAACATACGGCGCACCCGATTTATCCGTATCGGCGGCGGCCGCCTTTGATGTGGTTTACGGCTGTATACAGAGATAACCGCGCCGCGTTTGCCACGCTGCGCCGTCGTCGACGAACACGGTCTGGTCCGACTCGGATGTAAACATGGGCGGACTTTAAACATTGCAGCGGGTAGTGGGTTGAGTGCGCGCAGTCGGCCGTCCTGGTCGGCGGGTTGTCGCCGTGACGTGGCTGCTCATTGGTGCTAATGGGCTGTTTTCCGATCAGCCCAGCATTTGGAGGATCGAGATGTGCTGGCGACTTTCACGCGCTTCCCAGCACTGTCTCAGGTTTTCCCGCGCTTCTCAGCATTGTCTCAGATTTTCCCGCGCTTCCCAGCACTGTCTCAGGTTTTCCCGCGCTTCCAAGCACTGTCTCAGGAAGTGATTCGCCGTGAAATTGCGCCGCGTTGATACGCGTCCACCGGTGATGGCGTTGTCACCGTCCGCTCACAGCTACTGGTTGTTCCACAATGCCTGATGTGTGAGCATTCTGTTTAGATCGAGACGCCCGCCACAGAGAGTTCGTGAATCACAAGACTACCGTATCATGGCAGCGCTCGTTACTTCATCTGCCAGTTTTCGCGCGCACAAAACGACATGGCCAGCATAATAATTTGTCCCCCTACCCACAATAAAAACAAATCAGGCCGTCAATATCTACAACTTTTCACCCTTCTCGTGCCACTCGTCCCACCAATGGTACCACTCTCGTGACGCTCAACAGCTTTATTAAGGTGGCCCGTGAGCGCCCCAAGCGTTGGCTGACAGTGCACGTGCAGACGGTGTACCACCTGGTTATTTATGACGCCTTAGCTCCCGTGATGCGGCTGTGCACGCGCGGCTTACCGATCCTCTCTCTGGCTCCTACGAGCGGCAATAAAGCGCGCCGACTGCCGCTGCGCTGCCGCTCGGAGGTGCGCTCCTGTCGACATCTGCATAATTAGCCGTTAACAGATGTGCACACGTCTGCATAATTAGCCGCTAACAGATGTGCACACGTCTGCATAATTAGCCGCCAACAGATGTGCACACGTCTGCATAATTAGCCGCTAACAGATGTGCACATGTCTGCATAGTTAGCCGCTAACAGATGTGCACACGTCTGCAGATGAGCCGGTAACAGATGTGCACACGTCTGCAGATGAGCCGCTAACAGATGTGCACACGTCTGCATAATTACCCGCTAACAGATGTGCACACGTCTGCAGATGAGCCGCCAACAGATGTGCACATGTCTGCAGATGAGCCGCTAACAGATGTACACACGTCTGCATAATTAGCCGCTAACAGATGTGCACACGTCTGCAGATGAGCCGCTAACAGATGTGCACACGTCTGCAGATGAGCCGCACTTGTTTGTTTATGCTAATCGCGCACCGGCAAGCGAGGTAGAGCCGGGCGGGGCGCCGTCAATTGCGACCATGCACACGGTTATTGCGAGTTGCGTGCGACAGCATTGGAAACTGTGGAAGCAGCGCAATGGTCGCATTGCCAACGTTTCATTTGCATCAGCTGACGACGCCTCCTGGACAGCTGGCCTCCTGGACAGCTAGCCTCCCGGACAGCTAGCCTCCCGGACAGCTAGCATCCCGGACAGTTAGCCTCCTGGACATCTAGCCTCCTGGAGAGATATCCTCCTGGACAGCTAGCATCCTGGACAGCTAACCTCCTGGGGAGATATCCTCCTGGACAGCTAGCATCCTGGACAGCTAACCTCCTGGATAGATATCCTCCTGGACAGCTAGCATCCTGGACAGCTAACCTCCTGGACGCGTTCGGTGCTCGTCTACTCCTTCATGCGTGTTTTGTATGGACATCTGTGAGCTGTGCAAAATTGGTCGTCTTCTACTTCCTCATGCGTGTTTTGTACATCTGTGAGTTGTGCAAATTACAAATAATTGGCACGGGAGAGTGGGTGCAAACTTGCATCACTTTATTGTCTTCGAGTATCTGAGGATCCGGTTAGCTGATACGGGCTTGGTAGGAAACTAGGCCAGCTTTTAGCCTAAGCACCTCAAAATGTACTTAATGTTTGTAAAATGTACATTTTGAAATGTAAATGTATGAAATGTAATGTAAAAATGTACAAAATGTACATTTTGTAGATACTAACTGTGCTTAAACTAAAGCATCAGATGCACCCTAAAGCACTCCAATTATTCATTCACGTTAGAACAATAACATTTATATAAAGCGAAAGCAATTTAAGATTGATACCTTAACAATCGCCGGGGCGACCGGCAATTCAACCTTCGCCGGGCCGGTCACGTGGGGGGTGGGTGTGGGGAGGGGTTCTTGAAAGCCCGCCCTTTAACTTCCGATCTACGGATGCTAGGGTTAACTCTAGAACATCATTTGAAAGCTATGGTCATAGGGAGTCTGAAGCATACCTTATATTTGCATTTTGCTGGTAATTAGTTCACCATAGGTCGCATCAGGTCGGCATACGGATTCTGACTGATGTCCCTGGAAATGATGAAAAAGGCAGAGCTTGTGTTATCTCGATTGGCTCAGAAATTAACGCAGGTAAATGCATTGATATTGATCATACTGAAAGAGTCACGGCAGGATAGGTCAGGTCAGGTCAGGTCAGAATCAGGTTTGAAACCAGCGTCCGAACTATGCATGCTAGAGAATCAGGGAACATGTCGATGCGCCCCTAACAGAAACAGGGAAAACGATGCTAGAGAATCAGGGAACATGTCGATGCGCCCCTAACAGAAACAGGGAAAACGATGCTAGAGAATCAGGGAACATGTCGATGCGCCCCTAACAGAAACAGGGAAAACGATGTGCCGCTAAACTCCAATAACCAACCAACCAGGGAAAATGTCATTTGGAAGCCAATATAGCCCATAGCTCATATATCATGTTATTTCTCAATTTCCGGCCATGCTAAGGTTGCTAAAGGTCATAATAAGACAAACCAGTGACATGAGTTTTACCTTGGAGGATGACCTTGAAATATAAAGCTATGGTTCATATTCAACCTACGGTAGCTATGGTTCATATTCGCTCTAGGGTAGCTGTGGTTCATATTCACTCTACGCTAGCTGTGGTTCAGATTCGCTCTACCCTAGCAATGGTTCATATTCACTCTACGATAGCTAAGGTTCAAATTCGCTCTACAGTAGCTATGGTTCATACTCGCTCCACGGTGCAATTCCATTCAGTGAACAAGCATGAGCGAGTGTGAAGTTGGGGTGAATCTACTCCTGTGTTTATTCAACAGTTCATCTGGGAGACCCGACTCCGCTCAGCCCAACTGGCTCGCTTTTAAACCCTTCATATTTGTTTTTTTTATTGCAGCGTTTCAAGTGCTAATTTCTTCATGGGGAATTCGACTTTATCTTAATATTCCTTGGAGCTGCATTGAGCATTGGTAGACTGAAAATTATTCGGAGAAGTAACCAAATGATCATATTAACTGATAACACGATCACAACTGGTCTCCCTTCTTCGGAGAAATCAGACGTCCCTTTGTGGTGCGCCGACTTCAGAGTTACCGCCCAGTCGGTTCGGGTGTCGGCGGCACACATCATAAACGGCTGCTAATGGTGCCTGCGCCGCCCTGGCCGCTTAATCGCTCTGTTTTCACACGTCTCACTGCCCAACAGTCTGTGTCAGAGGGTGTACACGCCCCTCCCTTCTCTTATCCCTATACAGGCCCACTATGAGCGGGAGCTGGACGGAAGCAGTTGCTATCGCCCCTCGATGAGACCCCCTCTCTCGCTCTCTCTCTCTCTCTCTCTCTCTCTCTCTCTCTCTCTCTCTCTCTCTCTCTCTCTCTCTCTCTCTCTCTCTCTTTCTTTTTTTTTTTTTTTTTTTTCTCTCTCTCTCTCTCTCTCTCTCTCTCTCTCTCTCTCTCTTTCTATTTATCTGAGGTCGGGTTTATTTGTCCACGTTATTGCTGACACGCGATTTGACCCTGGCACGCAATTTGCTCCTGTGACCGAGGCGTTCACTGGTGACATCTTCGCCTGATCGTGGGTTCGACTTTTCATAATTCTCATTAGTTAGCGATATAAGCTCATGACTCTTATAATTGTACAATCCTGGAAGACCCTTACAACTATGGAAAGCCATTATTGCGGGTCGTCGACAACAGTGTTTGTTGCAAAACATTTTATGTTTCGCAAAAGGCTTTGCACACGGCACACTATGTGTCTGAGTATCACGGTATGCAAGGTGGATGTCAGTGTATGCGTGTATCTGCTGTTCTATGCAGTCGCGTGTATTTGTAGTTCTGTTGGCAGATGTAAGATGATTGAAAACCTTGGCATTGTGCAACATTTTCTGTTTAAAACCACACCAAGCATTGGTGTGCAGCACCACCCTTGCTTTACCGTAAACACGTGCTTTTCAAGCAAGGGGCGCATAGACCCATCCTCGCAGACGCATCTCCGAAGAAGAGTTTCACATCATTCCACTATATCAGGATAACGTTCATTGTACCATAGCAAGAACACGGCCTGAACACCATCATTGGTATTCGGGGCTTACCAAAAACATGGCGTACTTCAGTCACACAAAACGGCAAGCGAGGCACACAAAGCAACATCTCACGAGCTGACTGGACGTATCTTTTCTCCAGATGAGCCTCAACTCTATGCATTACTACGAGCCGCGACTGCACATTATCCGGATGAAGCATTCGGACACAGACGGCTGGACCCCCACGGGGATGTGGAGCCACCCCCTCAAGAGCACCTCCTTCATCGCCGTCACCGCCTACCAGAACGATAAGGTCGGTCAGCTGGTGTTAGGCAGCACATCTCTGTTGATGTGTGTGCGAGTGGAAGGTATTGGAGATGTGCGTGTTGGGATGTCTGTGGCGGGTGCAGTCAGCATCGGCAAATCCAGGGGAACTGAGCCATGCTCCCCCTTCCCTCCCACTCCCCTCCCCCTGCCTGTTATGCGAGGAAATCACATATTTTGCTCCCCTCCCTCCTCAGGCTCTTACGGAGCCCAGATTCCCTGGGTCAGGATAATACATTTGTGAATCAACATGGGAAAAATGTTGCTTACTGTATGTTTTCTTTAAAAGTAGGTCACTTGCGTGACGCCGCAACCATGGCGACAATGTGTCTGATTGGAAATACTTCTTGCACACATTTACCCCTCTCAAAACTATAACGCCAGCCTGCAGACCGTAACCGCAGAAAAGTCGGACCCTCGGTATAAAGCTAAATTTCGCCGATACATTCCATGCCTGCACAATGACCTCCGTCGATATCAGCACGTGCTGCAGTTCCCTCGCGTGCTGCAGCACCTGACCAGAGCAGACCACCGTAGCTGCAGCACGTGACCAGAGCAGACCACCGTAGCTGCAGCACGTGACCAGAGCAGACCACCGTAGCTGCAGCACGTGACCAGAGCAGACCACCGTAGCTGCAGCAGGTGACCAGAGCAGACCACCGTAGCTGCAGCACGTGACCAGAGCAGACCACCGTAGCTGCAGCACGTGACCAGAGCAGACCACCGTAGCTGCAGCACGTGGCCAGAGCGACTACCGTAGCTGCAGCACGTGACCAGAGCAGACCACCGTAGCTGCAGCACGGACCAGAGCAGACCACCGTAGCTGCAGCACGTGACCAGAGCAGACCACCGTAGCTGCAGCACGTGACCAGAGCAGACCACCGTAGCTGCAGCACGTGACCAGAGCAGACCACCGTAGCTGCAGCACGTGGCCAGAGCAGACCACCGTAGCTGCAGCACGTGACCAGAGCAGACCACCGTAGCTGCAGCACGTCAGTCCGTGGCTCCTCTCACCTCAGATCTGCTCCGCAGGTGACTATGCTCAAGGTGGAGAACAACCCGTTCGCTCGCGCATTCAACCGCACATCGTCGGCTCTGGCTGACTACGAGCTGGGTCTTCCCGTCTCTCTGAAGACCGCCGACCTCCAGAGTGCGGACGTCAGCTGCGGTGAGTACGGTGACATCAGCTGACATGACATCAGGTGACATGACATCAGCTCTGGCTGACTACGAGCTGGGTCTCACCAGCGCTCTGAAGACCGCCGTCCCGCAGAGTGCGGACGTCAGCTGCTGTGAGTGCGGTGACATCGCCTGCGGATCTTCCTGTGCCGGCATGAGCCACGTCCTTTCTTCAAGACAGGGCTCGTGCATGACGCACGCAACTCAATTGAGCCAACAGCCCGATGATGTGGTGCAAGGTGATGCGGCTAAAGGCAACATATGCGCAACATCTCTTCCAAATTTATCCTCATCATCAGACTACCCATGGGACCTTCATCGATGTTTAAAATTGCGAACTGCACAGCAGGAATTCGTGTGCAAAGATGTGCAATGTCGTGCATCAAGCGCCCTGTAAGGTGATTGTACCCTACGAAAATATTCAAGCGGACTTGAGGACAAATTTGTTGGTATTTCACGACAGCCTAGGTTTCACGACATCGTGAAACTGAGCGTTCCACGCACAGCTTCACGGCATTTCACCTGTAACCAAACTGCATGTGCTGACCGGCGCGGTCAGAGAGAGTCGACTGTGCTCACCTGCTCACTTCTCCGTCCCGCTACAGTACACCTCGAATCAGTGAACGTCACCCGCCTTAGTCTTGGTGCATCTGTGCACATTGCTGCACAGAACATCACCGTGATCTGCTTGCTGTGTGGAAAATATCACCGCATGCTTAATTCCACCGGCATAGCCCGCCCCCACACACCCGACACCGCTGACGCCGAGTCGCTGCACCGACTTGCTGGCAAGCTCGACATAGCCCGCCCCCACACACCCGACACCACTGACGCCCAGCCGCTGTACCGACTTGCTGGCAAGCTCGACATAGCCCGCCCCCACACCCGACACCGCTGACGCCCAGCCGCTGTACCGACTTGCTGCCATGCTCGACATAGCCCGCCGACACACACCCGACACCACTGACGCCCAGCCGCTGTACCGACTTGCTGGCAAGCTCGATCCGACTCGGACTTCGTTGTGTTTGCAGGCTATCCGCCGAACGGTCAGCGTGATGGACAGGCTGTCGACAGCTTCCGCAGGCTGACGTCAGCCAAGCTGCACACGGCCGGCGGCCACACCTTCAACGGTAGGTGGTCGGCACGTGAGCGCGACGTTTGGTGGCTGACGCAAGCCATCCCATCCAGCTTCGATCCAGTTGGCCAGTCGTATCCAAACGAGATCCGTATCGCAGCACATACAGAGACCGAAACACAATGGACAATGATCCGTATCGCAGCACATACGGAGCCCGAAACACAATGCATACGAATGTCAAAGATGGATTATTTTCAGCCGTTATTATTTGTGGAAATTAGAAGCTGCATCAAAGCAGCATCAGCACTTGAACAATGCACCCCTCCCCCACCCCACAAAAGAGCCGTAGTGGTACGGTGTGCCTTCCTATACCTCGGCACAACGGTGGTTCCTCCCCACTTTCCCACCCATCCCACGCTCCGGCCTTGGCTAGATTGCGGGATGAGCTGAACCCCCACCCCCGATTGCGGGATGCGGTAAGCGCGATGGCGAAGCTCCGTCCTTCAGCGTCAAGGAATATGTGTGACATTTTTGTCTATCTTGGCTGGCCTTCAAGGTCAGGTCAGCGGCATTAACAGTGTAGTGCTCTTGTCAGTCCGCGGAAGGAGCCCCTAGGCCGTGCGCACTCGTGAAACTAATGCTCCTATTCTGCACTATATTTCATTGATGGGCATGTCAGATATTTTGGCTGACATCATTGCACCCACGAATGTCAAGGCTACAGGATCACGTCGGGGCGGCGAAGACCGAACAAAATGGGTACCTTATTGGATAATGTATAATTAAATTCCAACCTGACGACGTTCACAATAGGTTGGGCTTTGGTAAGAGTATTCAATAATTTGAAAACACAATCTTGTGATGTTTAACCCCGTGAGCTTTAACCCCGTATGATCTCATGACCTCGTACTCCTCACGTCAGTCACAAGTACGCCAACTGACCCCAGGTAGTCGTGGTGTAGTCAGCTTATTTCATGGCAGTCCCGGCTTCAGTCTCAAGAGCGCCTATGGTACATGCGCCGTCGGTGTGTTTTGGAGCATATCTTTATGATGTGACCTGGCATTGACTTGAAATTTGGAACGCCTTTAGAAGGTGTTAGTGTGGCTGAACCTGTGAGTGGCTGGGAGGGTGTTCGTTTCCCTGCCTCCACCCATTTATTTTATATTGAATAGCGCCGGGACCGTTACCGCTGGCAGGCGAAGATGTGCTGAACATGTATCGTGTTCCAATTATTTAGGTAAAATGGACACTGAATTATAACGCAGCACTCAAAATGACTATGGATTTATCCACGGCGATCGCACTGGGAGAGGAACCAAATTAAGAACACCATTATACAGTATTGCATTGATAGCGTGAGGAATATTGTGGCATGGCCGAGATGAAACTTTTCGCTCTTGTTGGTTATATATATATATATATATATATATATATATATATATATATATATATATATATATATATATATATATATATATATATATATATATATATATATATATATACAACTATATTTTTGCCGCCCCGGTAGCTCAGTTGGTTAGAGCGCTGGCCTGCACTGGTCTCCCTTGTTCTGGCAACACAGGGTTCGAGTCGCTTCGCGCGCTCGCGTTTAGCCCCCGGCCGGGAGGGTCAGTTGGCAGCTGGCCCGATAAGGCCGGGGACGAGCTACGGGGGCGGCCGTGTCGGTGCATTGACGACACGTTAAACTTTCGGTCAAAATTCTGCCGTTGAACTGGAATTAATTGATCGGGTGGTGGGGCCAGGGTTCACGCAACAAGCTCTGCTTAGCAATAGGACCCTGGTTCATAAAACCACCCCAGCAAGAACTCAGATTATACATATTTTTAAAAATCTCGATTTTCCTCTCTGGCTCGCAACTTTTCGAACTTTCAGTTATCAAGATTTCCAACAATTTTAGAATTTCTGAAAGATTCGAACCGAAAGCTCGGTACGCCTCAACCACGCTGTGGAACAGTAATGCAAATTAACGTTCTCACTACAAACGTACAAAATAATGATAAAATAATGAAAAATACAAAACTACAAACCGTGCAAAAATAATGGGGTATATATACATGACCAATGAAGTCGATGCGCCCTAAAGCCCTAATAACTAACTACAAACGTACACAGTTTCGCAATCATTTGCTGTTACAATCCTGTTTCCTGTACTTTCACCAAAATATAACGCCATAAAAAGTCAAGCATCCCAAACATCCCATGCATAATCCCAAATATCAGAGATAGCAGCTCTGTTGCATCCATTGACTTCAGCCAACGTTAAAAATGCAGTGTTGATATATTTATGAAGGAATCTACAAAGTTTCGGGAAATCTAAAAAGTATATTTGCAGATTAGGCCACTTCAATTGACCTAGGTCGGTGATCGTTCACGACCTGACACCAAAACGTCGACACAGCATGCAGGGTTCATGTATGAACAGGCACTCCAAATTTTGGCTTGCTGACTCACTCGTTTTTTTTTTAGCTATCGCGAATATTTGCCAGTTGGTGGGCATGGGGAGCAAAGTGTGCCTCCATCCTGGTGGGGTGCGGGGTAAGAAGCGGTAAATTATCTCCGGCGAGCCGTAACATTTCGCTCGCGTGGGTCAGGCCAATGCGGACGAGGCGGGTCGTGGGATCTGCTCCTGTCCTGACGTTCTGCCCAGCGCGTTCTGCTTAGTATGGACTTTGCCTGCATCAGATAGAAAGGTCAGATGGTGGGTGGTGGCTGCGAAGCATCTGAAAAAGTGAAGTCATGCAGATCATCATCGTAGAGTTAATCACTCAGGTTGCCAAAATACCAGGCGACCCTCTCAACTGTTACTCGCCATTCCACTTTCCACCCGGCTTGGAAGTCCATGCCACTCATACCAATTAGCACGAGCTCATTCCGTGTTCCCGCTGTATGATAGCTGTTGGAACATTATCTTGCAACGGGTAACTGCACCAAAATACTTAGTCACCCATGTCGACAACATGTTCAAGTTCGTTCTCAGCTTTTTTGGCAGCACGATACTATTATATTTCACAGTATGAGCATCAGCTGTACCATATGATGTAGTTGTACCATGTGTACACAGTATACGGTACACAGTATACACAGTACACAGTGCACAGTATATTATGTAGTTGTACCATGTGTACACAGTATACGGTACACAGTATACACAGTACACAGTATATTATGTAGTTGTACCATGTGTACACAGTATACGGTACACAGTATACACAGTACACAGTATATTATGTAGTTGTACCATGTGTACACAGTACACGGAAATATAACTAAATGTAGCTGACGCTGCTCACATATCACTATTTACCTTTTAATGAAGACGTTCCACCACACCCGGACTCCTCGTCTTCAATTGCGGATGAAGTCTAATCCACCTCTGCCGTCCGGGCAGCCAGTTGGGTCCTGAATTGTTATTCGTGACGCGTCAGAACCAAAGCAGGCATATCCTGAAGACCGACGCCGAACATGTCGTCTGACCTGACCGACTCACTCCAGTTCAGCCTGGGTCGGTCAGGCGACGGTTGCGCCTCAGGCGCTGTCTACTGAACGTCATGGTGCGGTATAGCATCAGGATGTCCCCTGCTCTGGTGCCTGCCCAGGCAGCCGCAGGCGGTGGCCCGGGGCACCTCTTCTCAGGAGATCGCGTGGTCGTAAAATCGTCCGAGCGGTGGTCTGAGACGACTCTCCCGCGCCGATGTGCTGGACGATTAATGCGACCCTGTGTGAAGGCGGAATTTAAATGTCGGCGAACAACAAACACACCTGCGCCGGTAATTGGCGACGGCGGTGGCAGTGGCGTCGCCGAGGCCATTGGAGCCGGACACTGGGCGTTGCTTCCCGGACGTGCCTGCGTCTTATTCTGGTGCCACCGGCACCTCAGCCGAGCCACTGCTCGCGATGTCCAACACTGACGTATGACTGAACGTGGACCGTGCGAGACACGGACTTGGCCGCCATCGGCTATCAGTTTACAGCCGCTGTTCATTATATTGTGAGCGCGCAGGTGTGTGGAACCCCGCCGCAAGCCCCGAAACCCTAAAGCCCTCCTAATGGTCCGCAGGAGCCATTAGCCAAGTCCCTAAAGGGCCGGTCAGTGTGTGGACCACTGCCGCCGGCCAGCGCCGAGCGCCCCAGCGCCTGTTTGGCGGATCGGGTAATGTACCGGCTTACCGGGCGTAGGCAATGGACACGTGACCCGTGGTGTTGGGTCTCCCGAGCAAAGGTCAATTCATGCTGAAAGTTGTCGCTGATTGAAGATCAGTCGCATAAACGAGTGTTTATGCGAGCGATTTCCCAGGTTGCTCAGTCGCATTTGGTGGCATGAAAGGATGTTGTAAACGGATAAAATCTGGTCTGCTTTAAAGGACAAAGCCGTTGGATTTCGGAAAATTCGTAGTACCTCTGTGGTCTTGCACGAAAAACAATCGGCCTAAAGTCCTCTCGCCTCCGATCTGAAATCCGTGGCCTTTCTTTGCCACCGGGCATCACAATTTCCAGCAACTCATTCCTCGAAAACACTAAATGTGCTGTCTGATTCACATCAAATTGTCGCCAACACCAACTACTACGTTATCGAGGGAGAAAATGGAGCACTGACCCGGGGTAGGCCTCCGTGCGTGTTTTTTCTTCATCAAAATCATGCCACGGACGGTCCAGACTTGAGCAGAGCTGCACAGTTCTCAGTGACACCGAAGGCTTCATGGCTTCATGTGTTGTTCCCAGCTGAAGTTGGCTCAGGTTGCGCGCGGACGCAGCTGTTGTCAGCTGTCAGTGATCGCAGCTGTTGTGAGCTGTCAGTGATCGCAGCTGTTGTCAGCTGTCAGTGATCGCAGCTGTCGCAGCTGTTGTCAGCTGTCAGTGATCGCAGCTGTTGTCAGCTATCAGTGATCGCAGCTGTTGTCAGTTGTCAGTGATCGCAGCTGTTGTCAGTTGTCAGTGATCGCAGCTGTTGTCAGTTGTCAGTGATCGCAGCTGTTGTCAGTTGTCAGTGATCGCAGCTGTCGCAGCTGTCAGTGATCGCAGCTGTTGTCAGTTATCAGTGATCGCAGCTGTTGTCAGTTGTCAGTGATCGCAGCTGTCGCAGCTGTCAGTGATCGCAGCTGTTGTCAGCTATCAGTGATCGCAGCTGTTGTCAGTTGTCAGTGATCGCAGCTGTCGCAGCTGTTGTCAGCTGTCAGTGATCGCAGCTGTTGTCAGTTGTCAGTGATCGCAGCTGTTGTCAGCTGTCAGTGATCGCAGCTGTTGTCAGTTGTCAGTGATCGCAGCTGTTGTCAGTTGTCAGTGATCGCAGCTGTTGTCAGTTGTCAGTGATCGCAGCTGTTGTCAGTTGTCAGTGACCGCAGCTGTCGCAGCTGTCAGTGACGACAGGCATCGTCCAAACATTCTACATCAGGGTATGGCAAGCTCATCTCTCCGTGTGCACTTCGTCAAGTCGCTAACATTTCGAAATGACAGGGATCAATTATATGTAAAATAGGTTGGTATGTACTACTTCTTGAACACTGCATAGACTTCCTTCCCAAAGAAGTATCGGCCTCATGCATCTTGGTGTGTGTTGCTGAAGCTATATGCCTCGCTTCTAACAGTATCTCGTGCTTAGGTATCATGATTTTGCTTACTATCATGGATTGTGATGCACACACATCTCGAAACATAATTCCAGGTAAAGGGATTACATGTGGTATTTTGCGTTGTGCAATACCATTGGTTGATAATATGGTCTTGTGAATATAAACCGTTGATATAGGTAACATAGTCGTTAACATGGGTATCCTTATATTAGGTGTCGCACAAAATATAATAAAAAACGTAAACTTAGAAATAGGTACGCCATTGGCTCAAAGTTGAGCTGCAATTATTTGTCGATATTTTAACACGCGCCCTGGAGGGCCTCTGAAAATTACGCGCACTGGACGGGGGTGGGGCGGATTCCGCCCCCATAAGATCTCGGCTCCTATTAAAGCTAGAGTAACGACATTCTCAGGGTGGATGGATACGATAGTGAACTATATTGTGTGAAAATATCATGACCGTAGGTCAATACCTTCAAGGTCAAATGAGGTCACAAATGTCACAATTTGCTTGTTTTGCGTGGCTTGGCTTGTCATTGTTATGGATCGCTGTGATTGTGTTCAAATACTCCAAAATGGGCATCAGTGATGTTTTGAACATGACTAATGATGCAATGCAGATGCTAGACCCAGCATTTGACCTCAGGTCACCTATATAGCAGCACTTTATCAGGTGAGATACCTGTTCCAGTTACCAGAACCGGGCCGCCCGCCCGACTGCTCTGTCGGGCGGCTCGGAGCAATCGGCTTCGCGAAGAAAGGAGTGAAGTACATGAATGAAGTATGGAAACGCTTAGGTACACAACGACAAACAGTAGTTTTCAGGATGCATAGGGAGTAACATGCAAAATGACATCAATCGCATGACAGTCATTTGTATTTATGACAACATTCCAGTGGACCAAGTTTGGTTCCATTAACCTGTCATGAACTTGACCTGACTTGACCTCGGTGACCTAACATGACCTTGAAACTATATAGCATAACAATATACATCAAACAAGTCGCTAGTGTTGCCAAGAACACTTCTCTTTTGCTAATATACGGGAAGCGCATCAGCGCCGATTTTTTGTGGTCTGGCACTACGAAATGCTATGACTATCGGCCTCTAACTCGAAAAAAATGTTCAGCCGATTTCAGTTTTCTTGCATTAAGCGACGCGCCGGACATTTTTAAGCAGGTACGCAAAAAATGGCGTATATCGACCGGTAAAATCTGGAGTTATGTATGAAAAACCGGAGGGGTGGGCGCATTTGGCCCCCCCCCCCCCTCCAGTGCGCGTGTTTAGGAACATAGATTCCATGCCGAATTTGACATCCTACTGTAGCTGTTTCGACATCTTACATCTACTAAAAAGAAACAATTATTATAACACTGCAAAGTGAAGATTTTGGATCCATGAAAACACTACATTACCACGGGTAATGGTAGCTAGAAATTCATTACTTCCTTGCGTACCATGACTGAAAGTAAAATCAGAGAACACGTTTTGACCCACATTGGCATGCACTAATTGATTTTCGCGTAAATATTAACCACCAATTACACTTGTATTACCACTTTATTACCATATAGCCACACGTTACGAGCATGTGTTCTGGGTGTGATCAAAGTACGACAGCTGACGGGCGGCCATGGCGGAAGACAGCCGGCCACGCCCCCTCTTCCATCCTACACCTGCCCGAGGGTGCGGCGCAGCCGGACTGCCGGCGGGCATGTTGACTGGTTTTGTCGGAGGTGCCGACAACAGACGGCTGGGCGGCGCGCCCAACTTTCCTTCCGCTCGTTTGCCGGCCGTGTTTGCCCAGCAATTTTCGCCGGTCGTAAACGGTGAGTGATTCAGGAGCCGTGTTGGTATAAGCGCGCCGCGCTGTTTGCGGCGCGGCCCGGGCGGACGGTGCGCCACTCCGTCTTTGTTGCACCGCCTGCTGAGCCCCCCCTGGTGAAACTGCCGGATACACTGAGTCCGTTATGCCATGGTGTGTAGTTTCTCCGATATTCCGGGTCGTGCACATTGTAGTCATGTTTGGCCCTGACATTGGACTGTTGAGGCAGTGGGACGGACAAAATGACAAATAATGATGTTGAACGACATGGAGAGGGGTGCGCTCCGCAGGTTTCCTCAGCATTTTCTGGCCGCATGAGCAATGCATGCGGCTGGGCAGCTTCAGCTCATGGGCGCATGTGCACCTGCACAGAGAAACAACGTCACACCCTTGTAGTTATGAAACTCTCATGCAGACCTTGTTAAAGTGATTCGGCAGAGAGGGAACGCCAATTCGCGTCATGCCAGGTTCAGAAGATGCGCGATGTGCTCCACATCTGGGATGAAGCGTGACACTGTGTGACATCATACCTCAGATTAGCACAATGTCATGAGCCCGGGTACAGTCGTCCGTGCAGGCACTTACGTACCAAGACATCAGATGATAACTGACTGGTCTTAAACATCGGACACACCTAGTCAAATACAACCCCCTCCCTCAAGAAAAAGTTATCAGTGTTGAGGTTGAATGTTGCTAGTCCGAGTACGAAAACACCACTTGTTCTTATTATTGGTGCCCAAATTGAACACCACCTGTTCTTATTACTGATGCCCAAATTTTCCTAGTGAATTGGACGTACCCAGGATTCCATGATTTTTATTCTATGGAATACACACAAACTTACTTTTTTACAATTTGCTTCCTTGAAGGGCAGGATGGATATGTTCGTCACTGAAGGTGGTACCCAGCCACGTACCAGCGGTACATATCTACCAACGGTACATTCCCACCAGCGGTACATACCTACCAGCGGTACATACCTACCAGCGATACATACCCACCAGCGATACATACCTACCAGCGGTACATACCCACCAGCGGTACATAGCCATCAGCGATACATACCTACCAGCGGTACATACCTGCCAGCGACACATACCTACCAGAGGTACATACCTACCAGCGGTACATGCCTACCAGCGGTACATACCTACCAGCGGTACATACCCTACAGTGGTACATACCCACCAGCGGTACATACCCACCAGCGGTACATACCCACCAGCGGTACATACCCACCAGCGGTACATTCTCATCAGCGGTACATACGTACCAGCGGTACATACCCTCCAGTGGTACATACACACCAGCGGTACATACCTTCCAGTGGTACATGCCCACCAGCGGTACATACCCTTCAGTGGTACATACCCACCAGCGGTACGTACCCTCCAGTGGTACATACCCACCAGCGGTATAGACCTACCAGCCCGCCAGAAGCTGGTACGTCACCGGAGGCAGTACGCAGCGACCTACCAACGGTACAACGAAACATTCACTACAACAAATTTATTCACTAATGTCATCGATCCTAAGCTAGGTTTAGGCTTATGTTTAGGCTTTTGCACCATTCGTATATCATGCACGAGTGTGCTCGGAATCATGTACCATATTTAATGATTGAGTGATTGGTCCCTGTCAAGGTTCGAACACAAATCAGCCGTAACGCAAACCCATCGCACTGCCTCGTGAGCCAGCGAGGCGGCCAGGCAGTCGGCTTCTGTGCAATATTGACGGCGACTGGTGCATACCAGTGTGACACGTGCCTCCACAAACATCTCCTCTGCGCAAATATTGCCGCCACATATGAGCACCCTACCCCTTGGGGGGCGGGAAAGACTCGAGCACCTCGAATAGCAATCGCGCCTCTCCAGTACGTGAGACACTGCCGTTGCCGCACTACTGTTTTCATGCTGCGAGTCTATAAAAAAAACAAGGAAAAGAGTTAAGGACAATTACCCGGCCACTTTCTTGTTCCACATATTCCCATTGCACCTCTGTTGTGAAACAGAGTATGCTGAAAATATTGGAGAAGGACAACTCAATTATGTATCAGTGGCTTCCATACATTTTTTTATTAACGCCTCGAAAACGCATTTTCGTTGGTGCATTACTTGTACTGGAAACATCGCGCCATGCTATGTTTTATCTACAGAATGTCGAGGACAGCTGTCCTCGATATTTTGTCCTCGACAACGACTCTCAGTCGGTACTGTCCTGAACTCGCTGATTTCTAGCCTCCCAGGCAGCCGAGCCGCCACCGCCGCCGCTGTTTTATCACCAGCCCAATACCGGCTCCTCCAGAACGACATCATAAAACAAAAAATTCGCCATCACGACTGACCGTATCCAGATTCTTCAATAATTACATTAGGTGTGTGATGGCCGCCTGATTGGCATTCCAGTGAGGGCGGCGGTGGCGCGCGCGCCAACTCCTACCGCGCCATCTGCGGCCCGGCCATGGGCCTCTGTTATGACAGCATCCGAGGTTTATGGCGCGCCAATAAAGCCGTATGTACTCAGGCGGGCTGTTGGCTTAGCGGCGTCTGATGTAGCGGTGCCGTGTGTCGCCTCCTCTCCGCCGGCGCCACGGCTAGGTGTGTGGCTCTCTTCGAATGGCTGGGAGGAGGCGGGGAGACGGTGCGACGCATTGTGGGTTAGGTGTTCTGCAGATGTAGGAGATGTTGACCACCCGCTGCAGTCCCGCCCCGTGGCGAGCGCGTGCCGTTGTCGGGACTCTGTGTCGCTACCCGCCCACTGACACTGGTCCGACACAGGGCCGCCAACTGACATTGTGTTGATATGATCGTATGTGGAACAGCACAGCTGATCTTGAGCACTTTGCTCCTGAGGGGTTAATGGGGTATGCTTTTCGAGCACAATTTGTTGAATTTGTTTTCAAACACAATTTCTCATTTTATCACTTCACAAACACTTCACCGGTTCGAGCAAGTAGCGAGAGTTCCCCCTCTACCTCCACCTCTTGGGATCTTCAAGTGTACAGGATCCACCAAATTTTATCACGCTTCTGTGTTCATTTCATACATTATTGGTGTTGCATTGGCAACATCAAAAGTACGCAATGTTCTACCCATGCTCTTGGCTCCGGGTTAGAAACAAGTTGAAATACAGTAAGTATTGCAATGTGAATCGCCATTGAAAGTTGTCCAGGAGCGGAAATCCCGCCACGAGCCTCACTCTTGAACACAAATGAAGAGCACTTCGTGAAGAGCACGCGGATAAAATCTGGTAGAAATCAGAACTGAAAGCGTCCATCTGATTCTGAGTGCAGAAATTAGAACGCGACGTGCTGGAGCAAAACTAGATTACAGCTTCAAAATGTTGGCGGTCGTGCCGAGCCAGACCATAACTTTTGTGAACAACCCTATTCATAGCAATATACTCGCCAAATCACAATGGAATCGCCCTCGCTCGGAACTATGATCAGATGGCAAATTGCATGAATACGACACATACATGAGTTTCACTTCGAGCAATACCCAAAGTAAAACCTGATCCTGCTCGACTGAAGGTGTCGTGACCCCCCCCCCCCCGCCCCCAGCCAGACAGTCCATTGGGTGATGACGGTTTTCGCTGCGAAAACGAAATGCACAATACATAATGACTGACATATTTTTCGCAATCACACATCACCACACCACGCGCCAGCCTAAAACACTGACACCTTCTGCTCTGCTGCTTCCAGGCTACCAGGAAGGAATGCTGCCGCCGTCCTACCACGTGGCGCAGCTGCACAAGGAGCACATGCACAACCAGCAGGTGGTGCAGCAACTCCTGCAGCAGCGCTACATGGGAACCGTGGCCGCGAGTCAGTGCAGCGTGGCCGATCCTACCGCAGTGGAAGGCGCCGCCTACTCCGCCGTCGGCCACGCGCTGCCGTACCCTCCGGCTTCCGGCCACGCCCCGCAGTGTCCGACTGGACACCCACACCACGCCATGCGAGCTCAGGAGCAGGGTGTGAAGGTGGAGCGGCACACTCCCTACAGTCTGTCTCAGCGTGTGCAACGATTCGCGAGCAGGCAGCAGCAACAGCAGCAGCAACAGCAGCAGCAACAGCAGCAGCAATATCAGCAGCAACAGCAGCAGCAACAGCAGCACCAGAACGGGCCACACTGTCCGGTCGGCCTGACCATCCACGGGCAGATGTTGCCTGGCCAGCAGAGCACGGGCCAGACGTTCCACGTCCAGCACTTCCAGCAGAACCTGGCGCCAGGCACACTTTCGCCTGCGTCGTCCACGTGCGTCAGTCCTCTGACGGCCGGCTCGCCGTCGCCGGCCGCGTCGTCGGCGACGGCCAGTCCTCCGCTGTACCCGACGGCCGCCTACGCGGCGCAGCAGTACCCGGGCACGCGCCACTGCCACCCGCAGACGGCCGGCCGCCACCAGTACCCGCCTGGACAGCACGCCGTCAGCGTCGGCACGCCGTCGCCTGCGTCCTCGGTGCCGGACAGTCCACAGGTGGCGCGGCGCGTCTACCCGACCTCCCAGCTGGCCGGCAGTCAGTACGGCTGCGGCCAGTACCCCGCCCAGCAGTACGCGCAGTACGCCGACACCCAGCCAGCTGTCTCTGCTGGCAAGCTGTCGCCGGCGTCGGTGGCCAGTCCGCAGTCGGCCGGCGACTTTGGCGTCGGACAGGCGCTGGCGGGCTTCTGGTGCGAGCCCGCCGCCGCGCCGCCGCCACCGCAGCCCTGGGGCGGCTGTCCGGCGCAGCAGCCGGCGGCCAGCTACTACGGCCCGCCGCCCGGCCAGCAGGTGACCGGCGCTCCCTACTTCGTCACCAGCCCGCCGCAGGGCTCGCCGACCCCCGGCCAGTCGCCGCCGCCCACGCCGGCGGCGGCCCGCTGCCAGCCGGTCGTGTATCAGGGTGCGTACGCGGCGTCGGCGCAGCTGGAGCCCCAGGCTGCCGGCGGCATGGTGGGCAGCTTCTCCGGCCTGGGCGTGGCCAACAGCGGCATCGGCACGTTGGGCGCAGCCGTCGGCGAGTACGGCATGCTCGGCGATCAGGCCGCCCAGCTGGCAGACGAGCAGCTGGACCTGAGCTCCGACCTCACGTGCATGCTGGACCAGCAGCTGCCCGCAGTTGATGTGGTGGCCGCTTCGCAAGCGATGGTCCAGCCGGCGCACCGGCCCTGAACTTCGGCCAACGAGTCGTGTCCCTGACAGCGTGGGAACGACGTGGCGTGCCGGGAGTCGTCCTGTCAGACCTCTTTGCACGTATGAAGTCATAGTTTTTCAGTATTTTGATAACGTTTATGGATATGAGAACTGCTTTTGTACTTTGTTATGACATGTTTGTGATCAAGTGCCAGATACGGTTTGCATATATCTTGATGATGTGGTGTAAATAGTGTTGAGATTTGCTGACAACTCCGCGGACTGACTGACTTGATTGCTCATGACTTGATTGCTCATGATTTGCAACGTGTGTGGCAAGCGAGTGTCAAGAACCATTTACACTCCGAATTAATAGCTGTGATTTTCTAAGGAACATAGCATAGTAGTGTTCAAGGTATGTGTTTGGACGCGCGCCGGGCAGACATCTGCGTAACGCCGACATCGGAGTGGTATGTGCGCATGCCTGGGCCGTTTATATACCGGAATCTAGAGACATCAAAGTCATCGCTAAAATTTGCATTTTAAAGCAAAGACGCTTCTGTGTAATAGTGATAATAAATAGACTGCTTACTCATACCATTGTTGATTACAAACCAGTATGATGTATATAGTCCACATTGGCAACGAAAGCTGTGTTTTAAGCAAACACGAAATGCGTTCAAGGTCATAAGCCTTTCAGTAACACATCATTTACAATGCCGATAGCCAGCCGCTCCAAAATGGTCCAATATCTAACAGCTTATGTCTGCATATAACTAAGGCTTAGGCCAATAACTGCCTTCTGTTCAAATGATAGGTGGTAATTTTACCTTATTTATTCTAAACCAAGATTCTTGTTAGTGATATCTACTATTGATCTCTCATTTTAAGTGAACAAAATCCGAAGAAATGCCTCCGAAATCAGTTGAATGTACGGGAAACAATTTCTATTTTCGCAGGAGGTTTCCACAGCCGCCGACGTCTCAGTGCCGCCGACGCCTCACTGGAGCTTGTTACACGTTCACTGTGTCTACTGGCACCTCCCCCGGCCTCACTGGAGCTTGTTACACGTTCACTGTGTCTACTGGCACCTCCCCCGGCCTCACTGGAGCTTGTGACACGTTCACTGTGTCTACTGGCACCTCCCCCGGCCTCACTGGAGCTTGTGACACGTTCACTGTGTCTACTGGCACCTCCCCCGGCCTCACTGGAGCTTGTTACACGTTCACTGTGTCTACTGGCACCTCCCCCGGCCTCACTGGAGCTTGTTACACGTTCACTGTGTCTACTGGCACCTCCCCCGGCCTCACTGGAGCTTGTTACGCATTCACTGTGGCTACTGGTGCCGCTTCCGCGTATGGCACAATACGTGAAGATTTTCCGACCAACTAATGACATTTGCAAATCCCGACACCTGGGGATTTGAAGTGGTCACTGCTATTACTATATTGCATGGAGACTCACCTTGTCTCTTTAGATCTAGATTGCTCTGTCTTTATTTGCATTTATTAACATTTACCCCTCCGTCAAACGCTTATGCTGCAAATTTCTAACCTGTTTGCATTCATATTCAAAGGTGTTAGCTGCGTTTCAAAACGTCGAGCCTATTATCAAAGTTTTGTACGGCAAGTGTTGGCGTAATTTGTATCGTTGTCGTCATCAATGTATTTGAACGTTGAATTCGTCCGCTAAGCTGCCTATATCGCATGGTAGCATTATGGTGTGAGCCGTGTGATCAATTTGTTGTCAGTTAGTCTGTAGTGCAACAGTTCAATACGAGTCCAGATACACATATGCGTCTTGTTTGAGTGAAGAATTTGAAGTCCACTTATGGCAGAGGGGAAGGAAGGTGGAACAACAGTGCCAACGTTTGACGCCCCTGTCATCAATTATCTTCATTATTGCCAGCATTAGTGAAGGATTGGAAGTCCACTTATGACAGAAGGTGGCGGCGGCGGGAAGGAGGAAGGTGGGACAACAGTGTCCACGTCTGTCCAGGTATCGGAGTTTTCGTTGATCACGAGGTCGACCAACAAAGCGTCGTGACCTCTCCACTGCCGCCTGATATCGACACCACATGCAGATGTGAACCATAGCGCCATGTAGCAGATACACATGTGACTGTCGTGTGACAGCTACACATGTGACTGTCGTGTGACAGCTACACATGTTACGGTCGTGTGGTAGCTACCCATGTGACTGTTGTGAGACAGCGACATGTGAGACCAGTTACACAGGTCAGGTCAGAGTGGCGTGTCAGGTCAGGTCTGAGTGACATGCGAGATCACGTTATCGATACGCGAAGGTGTGTGGCCGACATGTGAGGGCGAGCGATGGTACGGAACAGCTGGTGAGGTTGGTGTAAGCATGTGGCAGCACGCAGTGTTCATCTGCCAGCGTCATTGAACAGCATACGTGTCCAGAGTTCTGTTTTATAATATAAGATGCACAAATCGTCCAGCTATTTCCCTTGAGCGATTGCATCAACCTGCCTCATGAAAAGGCTGAAACGCAGGGCAGATTAGCTCGATTGTGAGTGACTGCATAGCGCGAATCAGAATTGACCGGAGCAGATAGTGTGAGCAGCCACGGAACGGGTAGCGGCGTACCGAAGGGAGAAGGGGGGGGCATTGGGGACAGTTTCCCTGTCACTGAGACAGCCCTGAGAGGTTGGGATCTCAAGAATCGCGCAGAGGTTCGGACGAAATGCGCCAAGCTCCCTAAAAATCCCGCTGTGGTCCACCAAAATCGCACCGGTGCCTTTAAAAATCACATTTGGGCCAAAAAAAGTCGCACAGGGCATCCAAATATGACGCTGGAGTCCCCAAAAATGGCACCTGGCCCCTAAAAATCACATTAGGCGCCCCTAAACGTCGGGCAGAGGTCATTGAAAATGACGGTGGGGCCCAAAATCACACCAAGGCCCCTGAAAATCACATTGGGGGCTCCGGAAATCGTTCCGGGTCCCTAAAAATGACGCTGGGAGCTCCATAAAGTATGACCAGGGCCCCTGAAAATATATCTGGGGCTCCAAAAAAAGTCACGCCGGGACCCAGAAAAAATCGCGCCGGGTCCCCAAATATCACGTTGGGGCTTCAAAAGGTGTCCGTGGTAATCACGCTGAGGCCCAAACGATGGGCCAGGTCCCTGAATATTGCGCTCGAGACACAACAAAGTGTCAGGGTGCTTGAAAATCACGATTATCCCAACACGACTGCTGGATGAAAATCACGCTGGGGGCTTAAAAATCAGGCCGGGGCCACCGAAAATCGAGCTGTGACTCCCAAAAGGTCGGACCGGGGCCTCTGAAAATCCCGCTGGGGCCTCAAAAGTTCGCGCCTGGGCCCCTGAAAATCACACTGAGGCCAACAAATTCGTGCCGCCTTTCTTAAAAATCACGACGGGGAACCCAAAAGGTCGAGCTGAGTCCCCTGAAAATCAGTCTGAGCCTGGGGTACTAAAAAGACGCGTCCGGACCACTGAAAATTACATTACGGGCTCGACAGGTTAGACGGGAGACCCAGAAGTCTCATCAGGATCACCAAAAAATGAAGCTGGGCAACGAAAAACAGTTCGGACATGGAAAATGACTCTGGGGTCCAAACAATCGCTCCAAAATCCTCTGAAACTTGTTCGATCACGAAAAACATATCGATGCCACTAATACTCGTGCTAAGGATCCCAACAAATGACGACGGGGCCCAAAAATCGCACTTAGACCCAAAAAAGTCACGTCCCTACCCTTAAAAATCACACTGGGGCCAAACAAAAATCGCGCCGGATCCCCACAAGTCGCATCCGGCTTCTAAAAAAATCAATGCAGATACAGAATGTCGCTCTGCGGCCACACAAATTGCGTCAAACACACAAAAAAACGCGTCGGGCACCGGAAAAGTAGCGTTTTGGGGAACCGATAGCCAGAAGAATCGTACCGGGGCCCAAAAATATCGCGCAGGGGGCTTACAATAATATAGAACTCAACATACAAAATCACAAAAGGACTCCATCGAATAGACCTGAGCACCAGACAATTCAGAATAGGTCCCGGAGAAAAGTTATTCCAAGGACCTTTAGACTCTGAAGGGTGCCATCGGCTAAACACAAAATACTCGTTGAACAGCCGCAGTGGATTACCAAAGAGGAAAATCCCCCTCCCTTCTGAACGGGTGGGCTCCAAAGAATCGCGCCGGGGTCGCCAAAAATTGCTCTGTCACCCCATAAATTCGCGTCGGGGGCTCTAGATATATGTAACGGGCACCAAAAATATCGCGCCGAGCCCGAATATTTGCGTCGGGGCCTGCCAGAATATTGATGGGGCCCAGATAAGTACAACGCGAACAGCGAACTTGAGACGAACCCCAAAATATCGCGTTCGGGACCCAAAATTCCCGTCGATAGTCTAAAAAATTATGGTTGGGGCATCAAAATTCCCCTGTGTGCTCTCAAAAATTGGCGGCGATGGCCCCAAATAAACACAGCTTGGCCCCAAAAAATCGCATAGGGACATGACAAAAATCAAACCGTATCGCTCTAAAACAAGGAAGGATTCCGAAAATTAAATGTCCGAGCCAAGAAAATCGCTCCGGAGATCCAAACATAGCACCAGATACCGTCAAAACTCGTGTACGGCTCCAAAAAAAAGTATTGGGGTTCGAAAAACCGCGGTGGAGCACAAAAATATGGCGCCGAGGACCCGAAAAATTCAGAAGAAATCACCAAAAATGCGCCAAGCCCATAAAACTGACGTCGCTCCCCCCCCCCCCCCGAAGAAGCACGTACCTGGGCTCGAAAAGTCGCGCCGGGACTCCGAGAAAATATACCGGAGCCCACGAAATCGTGCTGTGGCCCCTCAAATGTGCGTCAGGAGCCCCAAATAAACACAGCAGGACCCTAAGAGCACCAAGGGACAAGGCAGCTTCATCTGGGACTCATCAATGCCAAATCTATCAAACATAAGCTACTTGAGCTACACCACGACCTTCGTTCTTTACTGTCCTGACCTAGCTGTGGTGACTGAGATCTGGCTGCGACCTAGCATCCCACGCGTCTCATTAACTTCCCCGGTTATCAAGTAAAACGCGCGGACCGGCCCGACTCTAGTGGTTACGGTGGGGCAGCAATTATCGCCAAGTCAGCGCTAACTATTACCGTTTTGACAATTATATGCGCCTCCGAACTCCAGCTCCAAACTAGAATCACTCTGAGCCAAAGTCAAAGAGAAAAGTGGAAAATATTTCATTCTGGCGGCAATCTATCGGCCTCCTCGTAACACACTTCCTGCCTTAAATGATGACTTTGCTGAGTTCCAAAGACAGGTTCAATTGGCGACATTGAACTTTACCGGCACTTTCTACCTCGCAGGTGATCTAAATTGCAACCTCCTCGACACGACTAATAGCCCCAGCAAAACACACCTGCTTGAGTTCATAAGCAACTATTCACTTATCGTGACAGTGCAGCTCCCTACATTCGCCACAGGCTCTTTATTGTATGTCATCATAACAAATTCGCCCATCTCTGTCCACAGAACCAGAGTGAGTTTCTGCCACTACAGTCCTCACAAATTTATCATATGTTCGATTAAAGTAAACAGGCCTGCCTCAGTTAACACCGTGATAAAGTCACGTTCTTTCGGACGAGTAGATACCTCGGAACTGATCCTTGACCTTGGTGAGATCGACTGGGCCCAGGTCACTGGTCGCATCTCAGTAACTGACAAATGAGACACCCTGCTGAGATTGCTGACAGCTATTCTCGACGAGCACCTGCCACTCAGAAACAGCAAAATTCAGAACCCAACAGCACCACATGTTAGCGAAGCTACCAAACAGCTCACGCATCGGCGAAATGTAGCTTTGCACTTGCAAGATAGAAACACATACAAAGTTCTTAACAGACAAGTTCGCTCAGCTGACTGTAGCTCAGAGCTGACTGTAGGGACGAGATTAGCGGAAAGATAGCTCAGAAAGGCCCATCAGCTGCGTGGCGTGCTGTCAAGCCATTATTGACACCAAAAAGGCTCTCACAGAGTTCAACCTCAGGTCCTACCTGAGCAGCTAAATCAATACTTTGTTAGTGTCGGACCTAAAGTATCAGCAGAGGTCAAACGCCAGGCAAACATGTCTGAACACACACCTCCCAGTTGCCGGCTATCGCGCGTCTCCACCAGGTCCTATAAAGTATCACCCACATCCCTCGAACAGCTAGCCAAAATTGTCATGGACATGAGAAGCACAGGTGCTTGCGGATCCGACGGGATCTGTATTAAGGTAATCAAATTTATGTTCTTTTATATCGGAGAAGTGCTGCTCGACATTATAAACACATGCCTGACATACAGCTGATATCCACTCCACTCGGAAACAGTCAATAGTAACTCCCATTCACAAATCAGGAGATCCTTCTGATCCCTCTAATTTTAGGCCATTTCATTGGTTCGGGTTATCGCCAAAATCACAGAGAGGGTAGTGCAGATCAACTTTATCACTACCTGAACTCAAACCACCTACTGGCCCAAACTGAGCACGGCTTCAGACCACGCAACGCTACGGAATCCGCTCTCATATCAGTCACGGACAAAGTACTAGCAGCAATGGACCGTTCGGAAGTAGCTCTCCTTTGCATTCTGGACCTCAGTAAATGCATCGACGTAATAGACCACACAAAACTGCTCACTAAACTAGAACTCCATGGAATCGATACTGACTGGTTTAGGGCATATCTGGGAGGTCACACGCAGGTTGTTAGCATCTCAGATCAATGCGGAAACAGGGATCTTTCCTCCTTTCTCTCAAACAACATAGGTGTTCTCAGGGGCGTCGATTTGTATCCTTTTGTGGGGGCCAGGGCCCCACCAATGTTGATCTTGCCACTCCCCCAATGTTGATTTGGGCCCCCCAATAATCTATGCTATTTTTATGCTGATAAAAAAAAGTTGAAGGAAAAAAGAAGAAAAACACCATGTACATAGAAAATGTAGTTGATGTTAACCAGCACATTTTGTACTGAAAAGAAACAGATTTGGATTAGATAGTGGACTGACTCTCCACCTTTTCTTACAAAATTCAAAATGGTGTGCAAAAAAAAAAAAATAGCTGGATTTCCCTCCACTGTGGAAAGACAGCTTACATCATAAAATGTTGAGATTAGCTGATGATATACAAAGCTGATGATATACAAACTATAATTATCTTCAACAGCCCACTCATCACACTATCAGCTTGATATTTACCTGGTACCTAGGCACCTAGGTACATGCTGCAGAAAGACTTAGACGAGCTTGTGAAGTGGTCCGAAAAATGGCAAATGAAATTTAATTTTGATAAGTGCAACATCATGCATGTAGGTAGGCAGCATATCAAGGCTACGTACTTGATGGGTGGCCAAGTACTATCAGTGACTCAGCAGGAGAAGGACTTAGGTGTTATTTTGAACACAAAGTTGGGGGTATCAGAACAGACCAAAGAAGCCAGGAAGAAGCCACTAAGAATGCTTGGGGCAATAAATAGGAATGTATCATACAAAAGTGAGGAAGTCATCAGGAAGCTTTACTGTGCATGTCAGGCCACATTTGGAATACTGTGTCCAAGCTTGGTCCCCTAGTTATGAAAAAGATTGTTGGAATTTAGAGAGAGAGTACAAAAGAGGGCAACAAAAATGGTTAATGGTATTGGTATAGGCAACCTGGCATATGAGGAAAGATTGAAGAAATTGAATATGTTTTCACTTAGATATAGAAGGCTGAGAGGAGATCTCATCGAGGTCTTTTAATTTGTCATGGTCAGGAACAGGGATAACTCAGGGAAATATTTGAATTTAACACAAATGATGCTATTAGAGGTCAGCTATGGCTCACATGACTTCCAAAGCAAACCTTAAAAGGTACACCAAAGAGGGTAATCTTTACCTTTCGGCCGACACATACTGCCAAGGTTAGTGATTTGTAAAGAGTTGCCTATACAATGTCGCTTATATTTCATGACGTCATGGCCGAAAAATTGGCTTCGGAGGATTCTGTTTTTCCGGTTAGGTTAGGTTAGATTATATTATGCTATGATACATTTTGTATATCATGCTACATTATCTTAGTCTAGGTTAGGTGGTAATCTTTACCGACACCCGACTCCTGTGACGTCACTTCCCCGACTCCTGTGACATCACTGTTCCCTACTGTACACCTCTTTACAAATCACTAACCTTGGCAGTATGTGTCGGCCGAAAGGTAAAGATTACCTACCAAAGTTCGCCTTCAAGCCTTGGTGACGTCACAGCTTTTTCCTCATTGCAGAAATTGGTAGCATCAGGCATGTTTAAATTTTGCTGCGCATGGGGGGGGAGTTATTATTTTAAGGCGTGCCGGACCATAAAGGTCATTGGTGCCGCCTTTAAAGCGAGTACGTTACATGCCTGTCTATAAAAGCGAGTGTTTGCGATCAAGGTGCAGGCAGGTGGACTTTTACGTTAAGGGAATTTTACGTGATAGTTTGTGTGATATTTTAGGTGCTGAAGGCGGAGGCTGGGATTTGGACATCTCCCTGATGTCTAAATGGCTTTAATTCTACTTTACTCCTGCACAAAATAATTTGTAGTTTGGGTGGGGGCGGGGCTGCGCATGAAACATACGAAGTTTATGCATTGCCCATATATGTTTTGCACGTTATATGATTTTTTCTCGTCAAAATGGAGGACTACCCTGTATTTGTATTTTGCATGCTGGCGCAGCTAGGCATAGTCCGAGTATGCTTTCATTGATGCGTTTGAGTGAGGAAAGACAATACCACTCATCAATAATCACTAATTAGCAGCAATATAGTAATTACGTGTTTGAAGTTGCAACATTCCTGTCTCCCTCCTTGAAAAATACAATTGGGTATAGCGGCCACCGGTCGTGACGTCTGTTCTTCAGAGCATCCAAAACCGTAGCATCGAAAGATAAAAAGTCAAAGTAGAAAATCCTAGAATCTCAAGCTAAAGAATGTGGTCGACAAATATGACGGAGGTGAGACATTTGTGGTGCAATTGCGCGCGATGTTTAATCCGGTGGCCAAACTCATGTGGCGTCGCGCTGCTTCATTTTTTATACTTCACACCCAATGTGTCTGCAGATTAGTGTGATTTTAAGCAGTTAACTCTTACTGATATTTAATTCCCAACGAAACAATAGAGGAAGAAGTTGGCAGGTAAGTTTCAGCAAGTCCAGTCCATGCCTTTTTCTGATTTCTGCACGGTGTTTCTATATTAATGCCAGGTACCTAACTACCTACCTACCATATTTGAGTATTATTGTGC
>JAOTOM010004811.1:387500-483370 GCA_034440615.1 Ashinkailepas kermadecensis | reverse complement strand
ACCAAGCACATGGTAGCACCAAGCACCAAGCACCGACCCGTCTTGGCTCTTTTCACTATAGCCAATATAACTGCATTCATCTATGCTAATTCTTGAACAATGTCGAAGTGAAACCAGCTTGGCCTTTCATATCATTTCCATGTATTTAAGTCTAGCTTCTTGTATTTAATTAATATGACCTCTAGTGACCTCATTATCAGTGAAAGTGCAAATACAATGCATGCTTTCGTCTCTTCATGACCAGTGCTATAAAATGGTGCTTTCTATTTCACCCTAGCATACGTAGATCGGAAGTTAGAGAGGGCTTTCAAGAGCCCCCGCCCCCCCCCCCCCCCGGCCCGGCGAAGGTGGATTCGTTGGTGCTGGTCAGCCCGGCGAGGGCTAGTTAAAGTTTAGCGGACAGATCAAATTGGCGCGACTCCAGTGCGAGGGAAAAAACCTCGATCAACCAGGGACACTGGGGACAGGTGTACCCAGATTCAGCCAAAGGCGACCCTCCGGGGAAATGTGCCCCGATGAAAATTCATGGATCCGCCTCGGCTAGCACTGCGATGGCATGTCCATGATATTAGCAACGCATTCGCATTCGCATTCAGCATCCTATTCGCATACTCTCCAAATTCGTTCATTTTTTTCAGGATATGATCTTTGTCGTTTGCAAAAGTAAGGCAAACAAGGATTCTTCAGTAGGACGAGCAGTTCGATCTCCAGAGGTCCAGAGATGTCACTCGGGTCAAAAACGGTGTACCGCATAAAATTCGAAGTATTTCACTTAGCCGAATGATTCCAACGCCTAGATGTCCGCTGTCCATCAAAGATGCAGCACATCGAATTACGTGAACTTCAATGTAATGTAATGTATTTCGGATCCTCCCGAGCAGGGTTTTTCAGTTTCCGTCACAGAAGTGCACTAATGTGCATCACAAACCATCATCACGAGCATACACGACAACAACGAGTGGTATCACAGTGCTGATGTAAGCGATGTTCCGGAGGCTGGAAATTAGAACCCGGACATACGCAGCATGGCCGAAAGCCTCCGCTTGAAAACAGTGTAGCCACCTGAGTTCCTCACATCTGGAGACAGATTGTTCCACGCCCGGCAAGCTCTCGGTATGAAGGAGCGGCGCGCGAATTCTGTGCGGCATCGTGGTACCTGGAGGCCACCGCTAGCCGTGGCCCTGGTGCTCCGTTGCGACACAGTTTAGCGACAGTTTAGTTGGCCGCGAATGAATTCTGAGCCAGTGAACTCGTTCATAATTTTGAAAACTGAGTGAGCATCTGCCTCGGATATGACATTCTCGAATTTGAGCCATCCTAGTTCTTTCAACGTGGGCGACACATGATCCCGGTAGTGCAAGCCGGCGACAATCCTTGCACCAAAGTTGATGCATTTTTGAATGCGTCGTTTCTGGGCTCTGCTACAGCTTCCCCAGACAGACACACGGTATCTTATGTGAGGGAATACGAGTTCCTCAATTAGGACCCGTCTCGTAATGTGAGAACACTTATGACGCAGTCTAGCGAGTCCAATGAGTATGCGGTTACACAGACGCACAACAGTAGATACATGGATATCCCAGGACAGGTGTGAGTCAATTTTCACGCCAAGTAATTTCACAGACTTCGTGGGTACTATTTCCAACTGGCCCAGACGAACTGAGAATTCCACAGGTGTATGCTGTCTAGAAGATTGGAGAACAACCATCTCAGTTTTGGGGGGATTTACTTTTAGTCGATTCTGGATGAATCAGTTAAAGGCGACTGACAGTGATTTATTCAATCGTTGGCTAATGGCTGTGATTTCGTTTCGCTTCCCAGATTCGAGGAACTGGACATCATCGGCATACATAACAATCTTGCCGTGTGGGATATGTTGTGGGAGGTCATTGGAGAATATTAGGAACATGACCGGACCCAAGATCGAGCCCTGCACCACACCATGTGTCACCGACAGAGGGCTAGAATCCTTCACCGTTTGCGAACGGCCCTCAAGCCACGCTCGGAACCATTCGGAGTTGACGCCGTACCATCCGAGCTTGTCCATGAGGCGACTATGCTCCACGCTGTCGAACGCCTTTGAGGTGTCAGCTGCAACCAGTGGAGTGATCTCGCCTTGGTCGATTTTGAGGGTAGCGTGGATGACCGTGTCTAGCAGAGCCATCTCGGTAAACAGGCCGGGCCGGAAACCGTACTGTTCTGGGCACAGTAGTTGATGACTAGTCAGATAGTCTATCAGTTGTGTACACATGACACGCTCGCAGAGTTTTTCGACCACTGGCAATATCGATATTGGCCTGTAGTTGTGTGGGTCGTTTGCATTACCACTTTTGTGCAGGGGTGTTACCATCGCCGTTTTCCATGACGGTGGCAGTTCACAGCTTGTGATGCATGAGTTGATAATGTTTAACAGGTGCGGGCCGACCACACTAAACGTCATCCTGAGCATCTGGATGGTGATGCCATCAGCTCCGGACGCTCGTGAGCCACCCATGCGCTGCAACGCTTTTGACAGCTCTGGCATCGTCACAGGATACGGTGTGAATGCGCCGCTACAGACACGTGGGGGTCTTGGCCAGAGGGGCTCTCCGGGCGGCGCCATCGCTAGATCAGCAGCTGTCGCTGCACCGACGCCGGTGAAATGCCGGTTGAGCCGTTGATGCCAATCAGGCGGTTGAATGGTTGTGCCAGGCTCTTCTATCGTTGACTTGCTGGAGGCAATAATGAACTTGCGGATGTTCTTCCACCAGCAGTATGAAAGTATTCTGTGCATGCGTGATGTTGAGCCGTTCGGAGTGCGCTCTTGTGCTCACGGTAATTCCGCTGGGCTTCTTCGCTTCGTGCTGCACCTCTGTGCTCGCGCGCCTGTTTCAGTGCTGTCCTTGCTGTATGAACGTCATCATGCTGCAACCAAGGCGGCGACCGGTGCTTCAGCTTGATTTGACGAAGGGGCATGTGATGGTCGATTATTGGTTGCCATGCAGCCAGCCATGCGTCCCACTTGTCCGAGGTGTTGGTCACTTGATAAACGGCGGACCAGTCGGCCAACAGCAGATCTAAGCACAAGGCATTTTGATCTAAGCGTCTTGTCGATCGGATGGTAATGACGGTGGGCTGAGGGCGACGCCTGTCAATTGTGATAGATGCAGCAATGACGTCGTGGTCGCTGAAATCTGTGTGAATGACTCGAACTTCTGTGGTCAGGTCAGACCGATTTGTGATGAGATGATCGAGGAGACTCGGGCTGTCTCTTTCTCGTCGTGGTGGGTGTGTGACGTTGGTTATCAGCTGGCTGAGGGACAGATCGCAAAGCGTACGCACACCCGGTTTGTCGGGCTGCAGCACGTCAAAGTTGGTGTCACCGAGAAGAAAGATGGGCTTGCCCAGGGTTAGGACGTGTGCCAGCTGATCATGTAGCTCCTCATTGGCCGGTGTCACTGCACTATTTGGGGAACGGTATACAGCTCCAATGACAACTGTTGTTAGATCAGTCACAGTGATCCACAGTGATTCTAGAGATGAGTTCGGTGTAGGCACCCACAATGGCTCGACAGTGAGGCGATTACCGGAGATAATAGCGACTCCACGCCCGTGCGACACTTCCCTCCGCCTGATATTGAAGCCAGGTAAGATGAGGGTGCTGTCGTCCATATCTACGGAGAGCAGTGTCTCGGTGGCGCAGAATATGTCAAATTGCTCGGTCGATAGCAGTTGGTTGATGTCGTCTAGGTGTTTGGTCAGCGAGCTGACATTCCCGTGGCCGATTTTGAGTCGACAACGTCTCTGTTGCTGGACTTTACCGACGTTCTGCGTTTGACGAAGCGTCAATCGTGGAGGCTGCAAGAGACATCGGCTGAATGTTCGCCGTGGAGGTGGCATTGCACTCGCAGTGCTTTGTACAGCTGAGGGAGTTGGGCGGCACTCTACACGATGGGGGGCTTCCCCGGTGCCGGGAGTAGTCTGCAGAGCAGCACTCCTTTGAGCTGATGTTATTGCTCGTTGCCTTGCTCTTCGCTTCGCTTGTTGTCCGCCCCGACATCCTCGCCTCCTCAGCCGTCGCCGGCGTCCGACCGGGACCGATTCGGCGGGACGGACCAGGCCAGAGGACGGCTCGACAATATTGTCTTTAGCGCGGTCGCGGCCGGGCTCGGCTGGCCGGGGTCGGTCCGGACCTCCGAATACGCAGACATCTGCGGCGGCTGTCCTAGGGGGCGGGTTTGACGGGGGTGGAGAGGTGCGAAACGATTGATGGTGGTGTGCCTGCGCGTTTCTGACTGGTGGCTGTTCGGCGGCTGGTGTACATGGCGATAGTTTTGTATGTTTTGCTGATTTCTCATATGCAGGGCTCAAAAAAACCTTTCGGTGGTCGCCGACGAAATTCAATTCTCGGAAATTGGTCGCCGATCAGGAACGGGTCTAATGGGGGGGGGGAGGAAGTGGCGGCCCTCCATCGGGATTGGATAACATCAAATTTCCGAAACGTGCTTTTTCGGGATTGCCCCTTTTTGAAGATTTGTCTGCCTTCCAACCTTTCATTGATTTTTGTCCTCAGCAATAGGTGTCGCTTGGCACCCTGAACACATTTTGGCGCGCCAAAAGGAGTGTCCTGCCGATATGAACTTCTAAATCCGTCACCGTCGCATGCAGGCAAGATACTGAGAGACTGTCTGTAAATCATTTGTTCATTGACTGTGCAGATGAACAAAGTCACTCGGAGACAGTGGTGGATGAACAAAATGTGCTCGAAGATAGCTAAGGATGACACAATCTGGAGTTTGGCACATGAAGATGAAAAATCCCAAGCGATATTTGGCAATCTGACATCAATTGCTCGCAATCTTCCATCGTGTATATAAGAGATGAAATGTCGAGTCCCATATGAATACTTATAATTCCTATTAACTGTTATCTACATCATGTTGCACACAAAACAACGAACATTTATTAATTGCTGACAGGTACAGTACTTCTACACGTGGAAAGTAGTAACCGAACCAACGAGGAGGCATAAGCCCGTTTGTTTAAGATCTTCTTAAGCACATTTCTCAGCTGGGTACATTTTGTGGAAGAAACATGAAAACACGCTGATATGAATGGTATCCTAGTCAAAATGAATGTCGGTGGTGCATTTCTAAATAGCGTCCTTCAGGAAGATTGATTTTCCTAGACAATGTAAGATTAGGCGCAACTGATATAACATTTTACACCATTGCCTATCAGTTTTAGCCGCGGCAGTGGCCGCCTCACAGCCTCGGCAGTGGCCGTCTCACAAGTGCGGCAGTGGTTACACCACAGCCGTCACAGTGGCCACCTCACAGGTGCGGCAGCGGTTTCCTCACAGCCATGACAGCGACCGCCTCACGGCCATGACAACGACCGCATCACAGTCCTGACAACGGCCGCCTCACAGCTGTGCCAGCGGCCGCCTCACAGTCGCAGCGTGGCCGCCTCACAGCCGTGACAGCGGCCGCCTCACAGCCATAGCAGAGGCCACCTCACAGCCGTGACAGCGGCCGCCTCACAGCACCAGCAGAGACCACCTCATAGCTACAGCAGAGGCCGCCTCACAGGTACGGCAGTGGCCGCCTCAAATAGTCATCACAAGCATCACAAGTAGTCACTACTACTTCGCCATATCTCGAAAGACGAAAACTATGCTAAGCTCTAAAGATCCCTGGACGACTTGTGGTGGGAGATCACAGTTCCTTCCATCGCCCCCCCAATGCTGGTGAGGATAAAATTGTTCAAGCGAGGGTTTCTTTGCAGCACTCTTTATGTGATAGTCTGTGTGTGCCACGTCACGGGCCCACGGCAGGGGCGTTCCGCTGAACAATCAACTGATGTGAGACGTTTTGGTGGTCAGCACGTGGTTTGTGCCAAACATGGCTATATCTGTGCTTGCCACACTTTCAACCACGCCATCGGCGAGATAAGCCACAGATGCACCACCAGTGCCGAGACTTGCACTGCGAGCGCAGCAGTTTCTTCAGGACGTGGTAAGCGGCGCGGACGGACCACGGCGGCACGGTGTTGGGAGTCAACCCGATGATGTGCAGGCGAGACGCAGCTGCCAGTGCAGTGCCGACGACGCTCTAGTTCGGCGCCTCCTGGATGGCGCGCAGGTCATTAACTATGCGGATGTCGTCAATCTTGTAGGATCACTTCTTGATATTGTTGTACTTTGGAGCAGCCTAGCGAATCCATGCTCATAGTTCGGTTCTTGCAGTGCGGAGTCAGTATCAAGGTGAAGGCCGACATCCCCTAGCTTGATAAAAGAGAAAATGGTTCACACAAAACGCAATGCATGCGGGGACTTTAGTAATAGGCGACGGTGGGGTAACTGAGATCAACGCTAATAATGCGAATTTGAAGTGAAATATTTGGTTGGCCATAAGATATCAAGCTATTGCGCCAACGACCCAAATCTTGCACCATGTTATTGTCCCACTCAGTCGAACATGGCAGAATATGCAATCGATAGTGATCAGAAAAGGGGTGTGTACATATACCACCAGATTAGTGACTGCCATGGTTGGAAAAATAAGATATTCCTGTATTTGCGGCATCCAGAACATCATCCACTTGAGGAAATCTTCCTCATTTTTTTCACTTGGAGGTTCAATGGTGCTGTTAGACTATGCACTGCTCTGTGATGTGCTCAAGATTCACTGGAAAGTGTAGGCCGATATTCCGATGTCATCGACTGGAATAACAATACCCTCTCCATATTCAATTACCCATACATTTTCCTCACCACATCCAGGATTACAAAACACAAATCCAACCGTGGTGACTGCTGACTGTACTCTGTCCAACCAGGGTTGGAAAAATGTTCCTGTACGGGATGTTTGTCATCCAGAACACTATTTTCCATGAAAAAGCATGGTCTTTTTGGCCGCAAGATTGGAGATGTTTGAAAATGACTGCAAACTTCCTCCTGTTTTATACATGCCGAAGCTGAATGGACAAATACAAAAAGGAGTTTATGGTTCAAAAAGACAAAATTGTAACTTTGGAATGGAATGCCAAGCATTGTGCTCTCGAAATGCACCAGTAAAAACAAATTGAGCCATGTTCAACATTCCTTGCTTTGAAACTAAATAATTCCACCTGAATTTTGGCATACAGCACCAAACATACTGCATATCCACAAATATGTTACAGCTGATGACAGCTCTATTGAAGGGAAATGTATTATCCAAACATTACTCGTTTTCAGTTTTTGCCATATGTTGAACCAAGTTGAAAAATACATATTATTCTGGAAATATCTAGCATAGTTCCAAAAAAAAACAAAGAAATAATGATACATATCCAGGGATATTTGACAAAAAGGATGCTTGAACCAAGCATCATTTTTTTCAAGCATAACTCAATAAATCTGTACATGTTCCATAATGTTTTTACAGTGCCCACAAATTCTGGCACAGTTATTATAGTTTCAAATCTGACATAATAACATGCATGTATTCATTTTGCACTAAATTGGGATGCCAAAGACAGATATCCTGGCCAGAGTAGAAAAACACCATCTATCCTAGATATATCCTATTCTAAATATATGGATGAAGCCCATCCAAAGAAAAGTACCAGCACTGTGCTGCAATCTTCATGCATATTAGCATTGCAGCTTATTCTTTAACAAAACATTGGAAATGGCTCACCAAATTTTCCCATGGCAAGCTGGATGGCAAAGAAAAGCAAAGCAATAAGACCAATTATGATCACCAGTTCTACATTTCAATGTTCTTCCATATATCTTTACCTTTGCAAACTAATTGTAATTGGAAGGATGTTCTGAGTGGAGTACCACAGGGCTCTGTGGTTTGACACAACCTTCGCAGACATACCCGTACCCGTACATGCATCCCAAGACGATTTTCTGCTACGACGAACCATTTCGCCTTCAGAGGCGAAAAGGTCAGCAGGTCAAATCTGGGGTACCGCATAACCTGCCGGATAATTCACTTATTGGAATGATTCAAACGCTTGTGCCACCGCTATCACGGTAGCATGCAGCACACCAAGTCAACTGGTCACTCGAGGTCACCATTTGACCTAAGGTCAACGAAGACTTTAACATTACAGCCTATTGGGAAATCACGGTGTACCGAATACAATTTTCCTAAATACTTACATCGGATGGATATTAGCGTCGAATAATCGCCCACCAAGCAAGGACGCAGCACATCCGAGCATGTGCCCGTCAGCGCCAGCATTTGACCTCAGGTCAGGTTTTTATGAAATTCAGAAAAAGGAAGTAGTCCACTTGGGTACCGTATGTGGGCCAAACGAAGCAAGCAAGCAAAGTTTTCGTTGACCTTAGGTCAAATGGTGACCTCGAGTGACCAGTTGACTTCGTGTGCTGCATGCCACCGTGATAGTGGTACCACAAGCGTTTGAATCATTCCAATAAGTGAATTATCCGGCAGGTTATGCGGTACCCCAGATTTGACCTGGCTGACCTTTTCGCCTCTGAAGCCGAAATGGTTCGTCGTAGCAGAAACTCGTTTCGGGATGCATGTACGGGTATGCCTGCGAAGGTTGTGTCAAATTTTCAGACGAATCGGAGGACATTGGTGAATTCGTTCCTGAATGCGTTGTTGAATAGTGCTACCTAGTGCTAGTGCTACCTGATGAAATGCGTCATCGATAGAGGTCAGGTCACGCAGTGTGCGGCTTCTTGTGTTGCTAGTGCATGCATCAATGTTGAGATAGTCCACATTTAATGCTTCGTTTGGCCCACATACGGTACCCAAGTGGACTACTTTCTTTTTGTGAATTTCATAAAACCTGACCTGAGGTCAAACGCTGGCGCTGACGGTCACATGCTCGGATGTGCTGCGTCCTTGCTCGGTGGGCGATTATTCGACGCTAATATCCATCCGATAAATGTATTCAGGAAATTGTATTCGGTACACCGTGATATTCCCATAGGGTGTAATGTTAAAGTCTTCGTTGACCTGAGGTCAAATGGTGAACTTGAAGGTGACATGCTTGGATGTGCTGCTTTTTGTCCGATGGGAGATTTTTTGGCGCTAATGTCCATCCGATGAATGTATTTAGGAAGGTATTATCAGGTACCCCGCAGATGGCAATAATGCATGGTCAAAACAGTATTTTGCGATTATAGGTAAACTATGAGATTGTAGGCTGGATACTTCAATGTGCTGCATTCATGGGCCATAACCAATGGGTGTTTTTCCGTCGTGCCAGGTAAAATTTTGCGGAAGTTATCGGGTGCACAAAAATTTGGTATAGTTGCATTTCTTGTTTTTTTTTGGCGAACGGTGATGAATCAGTGGCCATAATGGGTCATTTTGATCGATGTACTCTATATACGTTCTATGTAGACTATGTCCTGCAAAAATCAGGTATATCCAATGTGTCACCATGATTTTATTCGGTACCCCGTAAAGAGATATAGTGCATGAGTAAAACCAACTTCGGTGACCTGAGGTCAAACTGTGACATTGAAGTTCACGTAATTCGATGTGCTGCATCTTTGATGGACAGCGGACATCTAGGCGTTGGAATCATTCGGCTAAGTGAAATACTTCGACTTTTATGCGGTACACCGTGTTTGACCCGAGTGACCTCTCTGGACCTCTGGAGATCGAACCGCTCGTCCTACTGAAGAATCCTTGTTTGTCTTACTTTTGCAAGCGACAAAGATCATATCCTGAAAAAAATGAACGAATTCGGAGAGTATGCGAATAGGATGCTGAATGCGAATGCGAATGCGTTGCTAATATCATGGACATTGCGATGGCTAATAAATGTCGAAGCAGGAAACTTATGGCCAGGAAATTCGTTTGAAGTCGGACGTCGGGTGAAAGTGGAAGTTTTCGATGTTCGCTTTCAAGTATATTAATAAGGTACAAAATTGTGTATGCAATGTACATGCAATTGAATAATACATACAGGTAAGTTATGTGCATTGTCAACAGTCCGACATATACCTTCAGTTGAAGGGAATTGATGTTGGCAGCATTTTGCGTACACATCGAGTTTATCACAGTGTAATTGATAGTGGGAAGTGAGGAAGGTATGGGAAGACGTGAGAAGAATATTTATCAGTGACGAAATACTCATATAGTCCGCTCCAAACGTCATGCAGTTGCAGAGGAAATAGTACATCTACAAATCGATTGAAATGAAATGTGCTGCTTACCGGCACGCAAATTGAACGGCTTGTTAGTTCTTCGCCAGCATTTACCTTTGGAATGATGTTCAAAATTAAGTCGGATTAGAAGGCTTTCTAAGGTCTTCCGATACCCCAACCGATACCATATACATATATAAATGCACCCCAATAGATCCAATAACCCAAGATGCCTATAGAAATCTGGCGATAAGGATATTAAAGGTACACTTCAGTACCCAACTGCCACACTACCCCAGCCCACCTCCTCACTGCCCTTGGTTATCCAACATGCTATTCCTATTTAACCGGAACCCCGGCTCTTCAATGGTTTGGAGATTGGAAGCTGATGTATGCGTTTTCGTTCCCATTCAATTAATAGAGCGTAATGTGGAACAAAGGGGGGGGGGGGATTGATGATGCGTGCATTTTCAAAGAATCTTGCGAGCGCTGAGTCTCAAGTGCTGATACCATTTTGAATCAGTCAGGCATGCGACTCAATGCCTGGTCCCTTTCCTCCTCTTAACCCTCCCCGTCTTTGCGGTCATATCCTCACACCCCGTCTCGGGGGCGGGTGGGGGGGGGGGGTTTGATACATACCCCCCTCTAACTTCCAAACTACGCGTCGCACGAAAACGAAAGAGGTGTCCTCGGAAAGCGCTCGACGAGTGGGGCCAGACACCACCCCCAAAATTGTATCCCCCAAAAGTGACGTCACTAGGGGGCCTAGGTTTCCATGACTTACATCATGTTTTTGGCTCTGGGGAGTTTTGGGAGATAATCATTTTGGGGAAGATTTCAACAAAACAATTTAATCAGAAAAGGAAGGCGAAATCGTTCATGGCCCTAACATTTTGCTCACCCAAAAATCAATAATGTTTTGTTGAAATTTCAAAATTTTGAGTTCTGAATTTTCGTTAATTTTTATTTTTCTAATGGGTAGAACGGACCGAAAAACGTTGTTCGAAGTGAACTTGCTCTCATAAAAAATGCTTACTTTAGGCAGAATCTCCGATTTAACCCTAATGGGCAAATATGCAAAACTAACAAGTAATCAAAAACGGAAAAAATAAAATATCACTCTGGTGCGTTTTGTTTCGTCCCTAAAGATAAGCAAACGCTGAAAGTTTCATTAAAATATCTTTATCCGTTAAAGCGTGACGACTGGTTGAACTTTTCTGGAGGTGACCTAACTTGACTTTGACTAACTCGTTGACCCTAGATGACCTGACCTCAAAATTTTGACATGACATGCCAAATTGATGTGGGAAAAGGTATTCCAAATATCGGCGTGCTGCCATTCGCCGTTCTTTCACTGTCTACGGAAAACCTTAGGGAATGGCGCATATCAACCCCGTGACGGCGCGGGTTAAGGAGCTCGTTTTATTGTGACGTGATTGCGTCAACTGCTGCGACAAATTGATGTGATGGAGTTTGTCGTAATTCGAGAGAACTCGAAGCTCGCCGAAGGTCTGTCCAGATGATATCTCACGATGTGTCATTGCAGTTGACAATGGCGGTGGTGTGCTAGCCCTCTTGGACATCGATGAATATATTTCAATTATTAGAGATAACCGTCGTGACATTTGGCTGGAAATACACAGGACAAGTCATTTGCTATGAAACTACCATGGTGCGACCACTCAGGACACCAACTACCGTATACAATGTCAAGATTGCGATTAGTTAGTTATTTGGGATTGATGGCCCGTCGAATGCCAAGGTCTGCAAAATGACCTCACCAGTCGACGCACCCTGAAGCCCAAATAACCAACCAATCGTAAATGCTGCATTGAATAAGGTAGCTGGTATCCTGAAAACACTGGCTCATCCATATATTGGGGAAGTTGACTCTATTAAGTCACAATAGTCTCTTCCCAATTCGCACAGCCCTTGTTCATGTTCTGTGCCACGACCTTGCTGGCGAAGTGCTCCTGGTGGATGGCCTCCAGTGTGCGCAGCCTCGTCTCGGGAATGACGCAACAGGCGAACAGCACCTGCACAGCACACACGGCGGAGAACATCCAGAACGTGCCGTGGGTGTCAAGCATGGCCATCAGGTCGGGGAACACCTGCAGAATGACGAAAAATGTGAAGCTCCATAGAACGATGATGATGCTGCCGTACACCTGTCTTACTGATGACGGCAGCATCTCGCCGAAGAGAACCCAGCTGATGGGGCCGATTCCTAGCGAAAAGCTGCATATGATGCAGACAATGCCGGCTAGTGGGAGCCAATGCAGATTAGCCACTGCTTGATCGTCCTGGGACCGAACGTAATAGTAGCCGCCAACCACGCCGAGGAAGATGGCGCAGAGCGCGCCAGAGACAGACAGCAGAGCGCGGCGACCGAATTTGTCGATGACAGCAACAGTGCCAAGGTTGCAGACGATGCGAATGCCAGCCAGAAGCATGGCGCAGTGGTACTCGTTGATGCCCGTCCTGGCCAGCCTGAAAGTGATGACGGCGTAGCCGAACATGGCGTGCAATCCGGAGAAGTTAAGTATGGCCATCTGGGCTGCAATGATGAGCACAGGACGGCGATAGACGGCGTGCCTCATCAGTCGCAGCGTCTCCCACACGCCCATGCGAGTCTGCTCTAGTCCATTTAAAATCTGTTGCACGTGCTGGTCGGCCTCGTATCTCGCGCCGTAGAAGAAGAGCAGTGACTGCGCCGCCTCGTCCAACCAGAGATTCTGCACGAGCCACGTGGGCGACTCAGGCAGCCACAGGAAGACGAAGAAGATGATGAGGTTGGGCAGCAGGCCACAGACGATGGCCACCATCTTCCAATGCAGCAGTAGACCAAGTGTGAAGCACATGAGGAGACTGCCCACGGCGAATGTCTCGGGAAGGATGAGGAGGATGCCACGCACGCGAGGGCATGTGGTCTCGCTGATGTAGATCTGCGCGGACGAGACGCACACACCGCAGGCGAGGCCGCAGATGAAACGGCCGGCGACTAGGGGCCAGAAGCCGGACGACATCGCCTGACGAGGAGATTAAAGCCATCAATTGGACGAAGGAAACAAAGTGGTATCATATTATATTTTTGTGGCGTGCTCAGAATGGGCTCCAGTAGCTCAATTTGGGCGTAGTTCAATTGGTTGAGATCAGTATTGAGTGCTTGCAGCGGAAAGAGTGTTGCAAAAACAGACATGTCCAGATATGCAACGTCTTTGGTTTTCTACTGTTGTATGCGTTTTTCCATATGTTCATGTCCGAAGGGGTATCAAGATGCACACGCTCCTCCCATCTCACTTATCTACGTACACTTCAGTGAAGCTAATGTGTGGAATTCATGGCCCGTGTGCCATGCTGAAGGCAGTAAGATAACACTGTTAGATATGATGATTTTGCTTCCTTCCAATAGTTTGTGATGGCCACATACTCGGTCTTATCGGGCCAACTGCCGGCTGACATACCCAGCCAGGGGCGAAGTGCAAGCGCATATAGGGACTCCATGCTGTCTTGCCGGGAAATCGTAGACTAAAGGCCAGCACTTATCAACTGAGCTCCTGCGGTTGTAAAGCCTTCCTGACCAATCATCAATCGTAAATGCATGGCGCGGTGGCGGGACTGGTAGTTCACTACTAAGCTCCCGAGAGGGATGCTGCAGAGGGAATTTGATCATGCTATTCAAAACGACATAGTTATGCCCAGTCAACAACATGTATAGTGCCGATCGAACTTATCATACCATCCCTGGTGCATGCGAATCTATACAGGTGACAGCAAATTTGCACATAATATGCACTATTAACAATTTAGAGCTATCTCTGCGCCACATGGAAGACAATGTTGAAAATTCCCATAAGCCTCACAGCATGCGCCGAGCTATTACTCATCACCATGTAGGTGAATCCATACCGGATTTAGGGTAGCGCTGGTGAGAGCAAGGGTGCAGCACTGTTCTCGGAGCCGCAGGCATGTCATTCTACTTACTAACTCTCCAATTATCACGGACACGCTTCACATATACAGCAACGTGTCGGGCGATACGGCTGCCCGAAGAAATAAAGCGGATAATTTTTTTGAGGGCCATATAATATGCTTTCCAGTCTCACCTGCAGTCCCCAACCAATGATACAGGGCAGAGTGTGCCAGAACATGACGCGACTAGGACCAAACGTCTTGACCAGGAAAGTCGCCAGGATACAGCCAATCACCGAGCCCAAGTAGGCACCGCTCACTGAAACGGCCAAACTGCGGGTCATTTAGGGCAACGGTCGGTCATACAGGTGAACAGTGGGTCATGCAGGGTAACAGTGGGTCATGCAGGGTAGCAGTGGGTCATGCAGGGGTACGATAAGCCGTGTGTGTCGGTCACTAAGAGAAACAATAGGTCGCAGGAAGTAGTGACCTATGCAGGGAACAGTGGGTCATACAGTGCAACGATAGGTCTCATGGAGCAGTCGAATCATGAGTCACACAATCTCATCGTAAGGCGTGATAAGCGGACATAATACCGGTGGCGCCGCTCTGGTGTGGGTTTGTGAAGGAACATCACCAGAGTGGGCTTGCTTTGGTTAATGCTATTTTCTGGTTTCTAGACGAGGTGCAAGTAATTTCCAATGGTCAAATTTGAACAACATTGAAACAAGCTCTCTTATGATGTGTAGTTCGTTTTATCATCAAATCATTTCACCCTGTCGCTTTGTCTTTAAAGTTAAATGGCAGCAATTGGCCATTCAACATCTTGCAATAAAAACGTATCATACATCTTCTGGGTGATGTGCTGACAATTTCCAATGTTCTTAACTAAACGAAAATCGAACGTGCTACATTTTTATATTATCTTGAATAACTTCCATGAAGGTTGAACCCTGTCACTTTTGAACTCAATTCCAGAATTTGTGTCTCAACTTATCACATTGAATTCCTTTAAATTGTATATCAGATGTTCTACATTACCGAATTAATTTCCAATGGTCTCAAATAAACTGGCATAAAATCAGGTGCCTTCTGATGCCATACTCGACTACTTTTATAGATATCTAACCCTGCAATTTTTGCACTCAATTTCAGAATTTGTGTCTCGAATTATCGTATTGTATTTCTTTAATTGTATATCAGATGTTCTACATTAGCGAATTAATTTCCAATGTTCTCAAATAAACCGGCATAAAATCAGCTGCCTTCTGATGCCATACTCGACCACTTTTATAGATATCTAACCCTGTCACTTTTTACCTTTTGACATGAAGTTTTGCGACATTATTGACGTTCTGGCATGGCTGGATGCACGTCAAGTGCCGACGGTTGCTGCCTAGAGGATCCGTAGGGCCGCCGAGCGGTGGCACGACAAAAAGTAAAGTTCCACCCTTCAACAATACTAAGCAACATCGGCTCTGCCACGCCAAAATGGTGTAGGAGAAATTCACGGTTGTATATGCATTCTTTCCCTTCAACGCCCATAAGCGTAATGTTCTTAAACGATTTCGCGAAAATATGTCGGCCTGAACTCTAATGGTGGCGGAACTCATGCCAGGCACATCGCCTATCATTTCAAATATGAAAATCTGCCTGTAACTTTGGCGTTGGGGCCCATTAACATTCAGGGAATAGGAGTCCCGCGCCCCGCCATATTATGAATGGCGGGCCATCGGGGACGGGCCGGGGGCCGCCGGCGGCCGGCCGTGTATGATTGAAAATAGTTCCAGAAAGAAATACGAAAAGTACCAATATGCGCAATATGTCACTGTAAGTGGCAATGACATTGATGTCTGAAGACAAGCTAACTTTCAGAAATGCACTTCGCGTCATATTTTATGGAGACAGTCTCATAAATTGTAACTATATTCTTCGCGCACAGACTAGTGAGCATCCGGGTGCGCTTATCGCGGGCGCATGTTTCAGAGTTCTTGAATGGCATCAGGAACCTACCTGTTTTCTTTCTTTACTGGAGATCCTACGATGTCCGCATTAACATTGCGTCTGACGCCTAACGTGGAGCAGCGGTTCGCACTTCCTCGGGATCACTTCTCTTCCGTGGTGAAACATCGCAACTACCTCCCCAAAGGACACAGCATGCTCAGCATATTTTACTTCGCTGTCCCTTAATCCGCCTGCAAGTTCCAAATATCCCCCTTACGGAGGGTAATACCACGGGATATTGTCCCCTGCTCCGCCATGGCTGGAATAGTAGGTCAGGTTCATCACGGTTAACATTAGCAGGGCAACGACAGATCAATCAGAGAACGGCTGATCACAAACTTAGGCTAGTTCAGCTATCGCCCGGGTCGCGGCGATCTTCCTGCTGTTCACGGCGACTAGAGGAGGGTGTGCTGTGTGGTCTTAAAGACAAAGACATAAAAGATCAGTGCAACTATGAGCCACAAGGGCCCTTCTTGGTTGCACTCTGTACACTGAACCAGTTGTCCACCAAATGTGTTGATCAACTCTCCCTGGAATACAGAAAAACAAGCCCCCTATTCTTATAATGATTGTCTATGCTGTTCTTAAAGATGTTCAGTGTGTTGCTACTGACAATGGTTTCTGGCAGCTGGTTCCAGTGTTCTACTACCCTGTTGGTGAAGAAGGACTGTCTTAACCTTGTCCTGCTGTGATTAACTTTAATTTTGAATTGATGACCTCTAATTGCATCATTTCTGTTAAATTCAAACAGTTCCCTGAGATAACCCTGTTCCTGACCATGAACAAATTTAAAGACCTCGATGAGATCTCCTCTCAGCCTTCTATATCTAAGTGAAAACATATTCAATTTCTTCAATCTTTCCTCATATGCCAGGTTGCCCATACCATTCACCATTTTTGTTGCCCTCTTTTGTACTCTCTCTAAAAGCCAACAATCTTTTTCATAACTAGGGGACCAAGCTTGGACACAATATTCCAGATGTGGCCTGACATATGCACAATAAAGCTTCCTGATGACTTCCTCACTTTTGTATGATACATTCCTATTTATTGCCCCAAGCATTCTTAGTGCCTTCTTCCTGGCTTCTTTGGTCTGTTCTGATGCCCCCAATTTTGTGTTCAAAATAACACCTAAGTCCTTCTCCTGCTGAGTCACAGATAGTACTTGGCCACCCATCAAGTATGGGGCCTTGATATGCTGCCTACCTACATGCATGATTTTGCACTTATCAAAATTAAATTTCATTTGCCATTTTTCGGACCACTTCACAAGCTCGTCTAAGTCTTTCTGCAGCAAGATCTGCTCATTGTGCCCTGTTATTGCCCTAAAGACCTTCAAATCATCTGAAAATTTCAAAACCTTACTGCTTAGGCCACTTTCAATGTTATTTACAAACATAATGAACAATAGTGGTCCCAGTACTGACCCCTGGGGGACTCCACTAAGAACATTTTGCCATGATGATTTTGTACCATTTAGCATCACTCTCTGCTGTCTATCTGAAAGCCACAACCCTTGGACTTGGTGGATTGGTCACATTCTAGGGCACGTAGCTACTTTTTAACTGGAAGCGATCGCCCTCTGCGCACGCTGTTCCACCCCACTTGCAGTGTGCCATGCACTTGTTAGGGCTTCCTTGTATGCCGTATCATCCATCTGTACGCCGTGGATATGTTGGTCCTCGAAAGTTTTGACATGTCCCTGCAGCAAATGCTGGCGGATGACTGGGATATGATTGCATCTGGAGACTTCTTTATGTTATTTCATAGAAAATGTAGCAAACTGAAGTGGCAGTTCGAAATAGTTCTTTGAGGTGAATATAGCGATCCTATCGTCTGAAGTGGACTGATGTGACTTTGACACTCAACAACCGGCGCACCTGGCGCCATCTATGAACACGGTGTGTCACTATGTGTGGTGTGCTGTCCCTAGTTAGCGCCCAGGCCTTTGGCGTTGGAACAACAGACATGTTTAGAACCAGAAGAAACCACCAGACCATAGTTGGCAGCACGTCCAAGAAGACGCAATGTACACGAACCGTACACTCCTGCCACCTGTTGACACAAAGCAGAGACACAGCTGCAGCATGTCATCGTGAGAGACATTGCAAGCTCCTCCAGTGGATGCATGGATAGATATTCTTAGGCATTGTAATCCTTAGGGCAAGTGGAGCTTATTAGTGCTCCCTTTGATGACTTTTTGGAGGTTGTGATCATTGAGGTCATGATTCCTGGAGTTTGTGATCGCACCCTATCCAAACTATTTTGGATTATATTACACTGTTTGGGCGTCAATATTCTTGGATGTTATACTCTTTGCAGGTTGTGATCTTTGGAAGTAAATACATTTTCGATGTTATGTATGATCCCCGTCTCGATCCGGTTTAGTTTGCCCTAATAACTTTTGTGCTAGGCGAAAGCGCTCAAGCACACTCTCGGTACTGTACAAACGTTGCCCGGTCCCCATGATCGCAATGACAGCAATCGGCATGGGACCTGAGACTCAGCGCCGAGGATGTTGCCTTGCTTTCAAACCGCGAAAATTTGCATGGACCTAAAACACTGGTTTGTCCCCGCCGTGGAACACCGTCTGTCATTCCCCTGTCCATCTGTCCACACTCTTTTCGAGACGTTCAACTTACCTTTGGAACGCCTTCTATCATGCACCACTGATCAGTGATGCAATCGTGCATGCATAGTATGAACACACGATTGTATGCATGGAAAATGTATGCATTGCATACATTCATGCATACCTACATACATGCATGCCCATACGTATATTATATACCTCGTTGTATATACTGCCCTTATTTATGTTCCTATTTTGTGTTCTAGCCTAATGAGCCCATTGCACCCCGTGTTTTCACACATTCATTGTTTGAGCTGAATTCAATAAGTATTTCTTGTCATATGTATTTAATAGTGTAAGCATGGACATGAGCTCGATATATCTATCGGGTCTCTTGATTCAGGTAATCTAAGCAGAAATTATGTTACTCCGCACCATACTCGGAGACGGGTCTGGCTAGGACATTATTTTCGTTGCACCTTGCGCTTATGCACCCACGTATGGCCCCGTATGCACCCACGTATATATGGGAAAATTGCAAAAAGAACCCTACTATTTGATAAGGCGGAGCTGGCTGCTGAAAGCAGTATATTTTTTTGTAAAAGTTTTCTTCAATAGAGCATGAGTTTTCCATGGAGCAAAGTTTTGCAACTTCAAGTAGCCTTCATCCTCGAGGAGAGTAAAAAGGAGTAATGGTTCTTTCGTGTGCATTGTAGAGAAAATTTCAGATACTGACTTATTTGTCCAACATTACCGGCGCAATACAAGCCATTTTGTGCGTTTAATGCCATCGTTTCCATTGCTTCAGTAACGTTTAAAAAGGCCGGTGACCGAAATGTTCATTGCAATTGCTTACAAAAAGAACGCTTAATCGCGCTTGGTGTGATTCACGCAGGAAGGTCACATGCAATTTAAGAACTAGAGAGTGGACCTGCAATTTTGTAAAGTTAGGGGTACTGCCTGCTCGTCCCTGACCTGTTCGTCCCTCGCCAGGGTGCAGCACCTGGTGATATAGAAATGGTCACCGATTGTTTACTAAGTGTTGACCGTCCCTCACTAGCTTTCCTACATACGGAAGGGTGCGACACCTGGTGATATGGATGTGGGTAGTGATTGTTTAATAATATGTGTTGACCGTCCATCGCTAGCTTTCCTACATATGGAAGGGTGCGACACCTGGTGATATGGATGTGGGTAGTGATTGTTTAATAATATGTGTTGACCGTCCATCGCTAGCTTTCCTACATATGGAAGGGTGCGACACCTGGTGATATGGATGTGGGTAGTGATTGCTTGATAATATGTGTTGACCGTCCATCGCTAGCTTTCCTACATACGGAAGGTGCGACACCTGGTGATATGGATGTGGCTAGTGATTGCTTGATAATATGTGTTGACCGTCCATCGCTAGCTTTCCTACATATGGAAGGGTGCGACACCTGGTGATATGGATGTGGGTAGTGATTGCTTGATAATATGTGTTGACCGTCCATCGCTAGCTTTCCTACATACGGAAGGGTGCGACACCTGGTGATATGGATGTGGGTAGTGATTGCTTGATAATATGTGTTGACCGTCCATCGCTAGCTTTCCTACATATGGAAGGGCGCGACAACTGGTGATATGCATAGTGATTGCTAAATAGGTGTTGGCCGACCATCACTAGCTTCCATACATATGGAAGGGTGTGATGCCTGGTGATTTAGGTATGGTTAGCTGTTGATTAATAAGTGCATTCTCTGAATGGGTTTAATAAAGGGACCTGACGATAACTGATGGAAACGATTACGGTGTTTCCGTGTTTAAGACTCCTGAAAGGGGGTCGCGAGTTTGTGTTTCTTCTCAGTGTTCGTGCTTCGAGATGAAACATATACATTATGCATTAATAATGCATCCGTTCGTTATGGCTGGTTTGTTGGCTCTGCACTATGTATAGCCTGCCTTGGACGCAGTCGAGTAATCGCCACTCGTGAACGCAGTTCACTGATCGTTGTAAATGTTGCGTGAGTTTTGTTTAGCGCATGACAATTTTATTGAATGGTAGTAAATTCGGTTATCATGGGTTGTACGACATGTCCTTCAGGGAAACTAGACAATGGGGTGGGGAGGGATGAAGTGGCACTGCCCTCTCAGGATATGCCAATAGTGACAGCCTAGGCAATAGAACCTCACAGTCAGCAAATAGGAATACCAGTAGTTCAAGGGGGCCGAGTGGTAGCTCATCCAGAGATGAAGGAGCTACTCAACACGAAAATGCCAAAGCTGGTTATGGAACATATGTTAAGTGTATGATGCTTAATGCTCCGAGTATTCGATCCAAATTTGATGAGTTCAAGTGTTATGCTGCTGAGGAGGAACCAGATATTGTTTGCATTACTGAGGCATGGGTCATTGAGGGGTATTTTGGGGATAATTTGCAGGATTATGAGATCCAGGGATACAATATTTGTTCGTGCAATAGGGGTCCAGCAGTGAAAGGGGGTGGTGTAATGCTCGATGTGAATAGCTTATTCAGTTCTCAAAAAGTAGCAGATTGGGTATAAAAATGTGTCTGTGGAGTCCATTTGCCTTGATATCGCTGTGGGAAAAGGCAACAGCAATAAACTGAGGATAGGAGCTTTGTACCGATCAGGAACATTGCCACATTCTCAGCAACTGGAGCTCGATAAGGTGATTTGCGAGGAAATCAGTGGAAACTTTCGGAGGAAATGCCTTATTCTTGGTGACTTTAATCTAAAAGGATATGAAAATGTTGGTGTTGGCTACCCATCATGTAAAATGTTTTGGAAATGCCTTGAAGAGGACCTGTTCTTACACCAGTGTGTAATGGAACCAACTAGGCAGGGCTCATTCTTGGACCTTGTCTTCTCGGATTTAAGTGATTTAGTTCAAGACTTGACTGTAGGAGAAACTATGAGAAGAAGTGACCATAACATAGTGAGATTCAAGGCACAAGTAGAGGGCACAATCAAGGATAATTTGGCAAAAGTTTCAAATTTTAACAGGGCAGACTTTGACTGCATGAGAGTGGCTTTAAGTGCCATAGAATGCGAAGAAGAATTCTGCAATTTAAATGCCTGTGAAATGTGGGAAAAGTTAAAATCTTACTTGAGGGACATACAGATTAGACATGTCCCCCAAAAGCAAAGGCGCAAAAGAAGGGTAGGAAAGCCAGCATGGCTTACGCCAAATTTGATAAAAGCAATTAAGGCTAAGAAAGATGCATTTAGAGTGTTTAAGGAAGCTTCAAATATCGTAAATCTAAGGTCGTATCAAAAAGCTAGAGAAGCTGCGAAGCAGAAAACCAGAGCAGCAAAGCGAGCAAAATAATTGGATTTGGCTAGGAACTGTAATGGGGACAGCAAAAAGTTATTTAGTTTGTACAACCTGAGTAAAGTCTCTAGCACAATGGGTCCACTGGAAGTAAATGGGACTATATTGAGTGATGATGGTGAGATGGTTGAGGAGCTGGGCAAGTAGTTTAAATCAGTGTTTACATTGGAAGATATGGCTAATCTGCCAACTGTACACCACAGTTCAGTGACAGGTGATCGGATAAACTACGTGGATTTCATTGATAGTGATGTTATTTTCAATCATATCAGGAAAATAAAGACAAACAAGGCAGCAGGACCTGATGAAATTTATGCTAGGGTATTGCGGGAAGCTGAAAAGGAACTGGCAATTCCAGTTAGTATAATATTTTGTTGATCAGTTTCACAAAATGAAATACCAACAGTTTGGAACAGGGAAAATATAGTTCCTATGTTTAAGAAAGGAGAAAGAGGGAAATCAGGTTGATGTAGCATATCTTGACTTTAGTAAGGCCTTTGACAAGGTATCCCATAAACGGTTAATGATGCAGCTTCAGGTCCATGGTATTGCAGGTAGCATCCTAAAATGGATAGAGTTGTGGCTTTCATATAGACAGCAGAGAGTGATGCTAAATGGTACAAAGTCATCATGACAAAATGTTCTTAGTGGATTCCCCAGGGGTCAGTACTGTGGCCACTATTGTTCATTATATTTGTAAATAACATTGAAAGTGGCCTAAGCAGTAAGGTTTCGAAATTTTCGGATGACTTGAAGGTCTTTGGGGCAATAACAGGACACAATGAGCAAGTCTCGCTGCAGAACGACTTAGACGAACTTGTGAAGTGGTCCGAAAAATGGCAAATGAAATTTAATTTTGATAAGTGCAAAATCATGAATGTAGGTAGGCAGCATATGAAGGCTCCATACTTGATGGGTGGCCAAGTACTATCTGTGACTCAGCAGAAGAAGGACTCAGGTGTTATTTTAAACACAAAATTGGGGGCATCAGGATAGACCAAAGAAGCCAGGAAGAAGGCACTAAGAATGTTTGGGGCAATAAATAGGAATTTATCATACAAAAGTGAGGAGTCATCAGGAAGCTTTATTATGCACATGTCAGGCCACATTTGGAATACTGTGTACAAGCTTCGTCCCCAAGTTATGAAAAAGATTGTTGGCTTTTAGAGAGAGAGAGAGTACAAAAGATGGCAACAAAAATGGTTAATGGTATAAGCAACCTGGCATATGAGGAAAGATTGAAGAAATTGAATATGTTTTCACTTAGATATGAGAAGAGAGGCTGAGAAGGCTGAGAAGAGATCTCATCGAGGTCTTTACATTTTTTCATGGTCAGGAACAGGGATATCTCAGGGAAATGTTTGAATTTAACAGAAATGATGCAATTAGAGGTCATCATTTCAAAATTAAAGTTAATCACAGCAGCACAAGGTTAAGACAGTCTTTCTTCACCAACAGGGTAGTAGAACACTGGAACCAGCTGCCAGAAACCATTGTCAGTAGCAGCACACTGAACATCTTTAAAAACAGCATAGACAATCATTATAAGAATAGAGGGCTTGCTTTTCGGTATTCCAGGGAGGGCTGATCGACGGATTTGGTGGACAACTGGTTCAGTGTCCATAGTGCAACCAAGAAGGGCCCTTGTGGATCATAGTTGCACTGATCTTTTATGTCTTTATGTCTTTATGAAAGTTTATAGCATGCGGCAATTTGTTGGGGTCAGGGGTTCGCACTAGGGGCATGTGCCTCATGAAAGGTGACGCCCGCTGGCCAGGAAAATTAGCCTCTCCGGGAAAGCTCGAGAGCACCTCCCAACCCCGATTTGTTTTCAGCCAGAGGCGTCCTTCGGAGAAGTATAGGTACCCCTTGGAAGGAAAAGACTCCCTGAGACGAAAATGCGCCCAGTGCACTCGAGTACATCCCTCACCCCCCCCCCTGCTCAACGGATTGACAGCCAATGGCGCAAAAGAAATGGCGCCCCTCCAGACAAGTGTCCCCATGACAATTGCTCGATCCGCCCCTGGTTGGGGTGCTGGTGGATCCAGCAAGGGCTCATGGGCCCATGGGGGCATGTGTCCTTTAAAGGTTTCGCGTTAAAGGTTAAGGTTTAAAAAGTACTGGTCGTCTGAACTGGTTGCGTCGCAAAACTCAATGAACTGAATGTATGTTGAATGTAAGCCTTTGAGCAGGAATTACAAGACCGGACAGTGAATTAAGCGTGTACGGAATATATGGCTATTCGTGGCAAGGACCATGATTCCGTCAACTAACCTCAAACAGCATTCAGGCTAACATGTTTAGCCGGACAAAATGCAGTCATGAAAATAGAAGCGTACACCATAATCAGAGCCTGTGAGAGGGGTTAGTAAACATTCCTAAGTCATTCCCTTCGACGCAATGCATGTGGTTTAATATATAAATTTAGTCAAAGTTGTTTGTGTACGGGGGGGGTACAGCTGCTCCATGTACCTCTTCCCTCTTCTACCATCTTCTACGCCACCGCTTGCGTCTACTTTCCCCACCCCTTCTAATCCACTGTATTAAGCAACGTCTGGGCCTGGGATTATCGCATTTCGTGACACGAAACAGGTGAATCGTGCGCCTGCGTGTTCATGCACTCACTGAGCCAGGAGCGCTGTCGAGTGCCAACTAAGAGGGACGACCCGGGGTCGTCCAGCTGGACCAGCAGAATCGCTCCGAAGCCCAGCAGGGAGCTGTAGGAGCCGGCGACGACGGCGGCCACCACTCCACTCACCACCTGTGATCGAGAAGTCGGAGACAGTGGTGAATGCCACTGTCGCAGCAGTGTGCCGCGGTACGCTACACCGAGGCTTGGAAAAACATGCTGTTCCTGGATTTTGTCATCCAGAACATCATCCTCCCCACAAAATTGTCCCCTCCTTGTTGTTGCTGGATGGGTGGACAATGCTGTTTGACAATTATAAAACTTACTGCCTCTTGATAAAATACCCGAAATGCATTGGAAGTTACACAGAAATACTTGCTGATGCCACAAAGAGAACGAACATTTTCGTATCCGAATTGGAGGACCAAACTTTTGTCTCTCTACGTCTAGGATCCAAATTATATCCAACCCTGTTTCCACCTCACACATGTACACTCGTGGCGCGCGGCGACGCAAATGGTCATCAACAGCACTGGCTGCACCATGGAGCGGACATTTTGGGGAGTGCTTGCTGGATGTGGATATTCGCGAATGGTATGTTGTAGGAGAGTTCTTCTCTTGTCTCGTGATGTATGGTGCTTCGTAACAACTTGCCGAAAAAAACTGTCAATATTTAACCTCTATTAACAGGGCTTGCTGGGAAGCAAAATGGCGATGGCTTGTCATACGACCTCGGTCCTAACAGGCGTCACACACTGTCACGTATCTGTCCAAAATTCGTTCCACCAAGTCTAATTCACCCTCGGAACCATGACAGTCAGACGTCCAACAGCACGCCTGCCCAAGCCATCCGCCAAACTCCGTCTGCCGCGTCCAATCGCGGGCCCTGCTCGGGTGTGGACCTGCGGAGCCGTCCCCTCAACCTCCATACGTCAGTCATGTGCCTGCACTGAGAGCTATTGTAAAGCACATACCTGAGAGGGAGGGGCTCGATCGACGACACTCGCAGGCAATGTCGGGCATGGACATCGGTTGTATGTCACATGGTGGCTGTGCAGCGACATGTCACATGGTGTTACTTACATGTTGCATACGAGTCGCGCAGGCGGCGCCGTCGACCGCCCAGTAGGACCGGAGCTGACCAAGCCAAAACATGCCAAGCGACCCCAGTTCTCGGCGTGGTGTAACTGTCCGTACACCGTCAACTTACTATGTCAGCGACATACGTACCAGCATCGGCCGGTGGGTGTCGGATCCTGCCCGGAGGCTGGGCCCCGGACATGATGCCGACAGGTCAGAACACACATGCACACACGCACACATCCAGATGCAGTCATAATGTTGCTGCATGATTCGCTGCAAGGAGAGAGAGAGAGAGAGAGAGAGAGAGAGAGAGAGAGAGAGAGAGAGAGAGAGAGAGAGAGAGAGAGAGAGAGAGAAAAAAAAAATATATATATAAATATATATATATATATATATATATATATATATATATATATATATATATATATATATATATATATATATATATATATATATATATATATATATATATATATATATATATATATATATATATATATATATATATATATATATATATATATATATATATATATATATATATATATATATATATATATATATATATATATATATATATATATATATATATATATATATATATATATATATATATATATATATATATATATATATATATATATATATATATATATATATATATATATATATATATATATATATATATATATATATATATATATATATATATATATATATATATATATATATATATATATATATATATATATATATATATATATATATATATATATATATATATATATATATATATATATATATATATATATATATATATATATATATATATATATATATATATATATATATATATATATATATATATATATATATATATATATATAGATATATATATAGAGAGAGAGAGAGAGAGAGAGAGAGAGAGAGAGAGAGAGAGAGAGAGAGAGAGAGAGAGAGAGAGAGAGAGAGAGAGAGAGAGAGAGAGAGAGAGAGAGAGAGAGAGAGAGAGAGAGAGAGAGAGAGAGAGAGAGTCAGAAGTTAACTTCGTTCCAATATAGTTGTTTTAACCCACCCCGTCTCCGGGGGGTTGATATGTGCACTCTGAAGGTTTTCCGCGGACAGTAAAAGACCGGTGCGCGTCAGCGCGCCGAAATTTGGCATACCTTTTCCAACATCAATTTGACATGTTGTGTGAAGGAAAAAAATTAAGTCAGGGGTCATCCAGGGTCAGCGAGTTAGTCAAGGTCAAGTGAGGTCACCTCCGGAGAAGTTCAACTAGTCGTCACGCTTTAACGGATAAAGATATTTTAGTGAAACATTCAGCGTTTGCTGATCTTCAGGGAAGAAACAAAACGCACCAGATAAATTTTAATTTATTTTCCTTTTTGAGGACATTTTGTTTTGCATATTTGACCATCATGGCTAAACTCGAGGATTCAAAGTAAGCATTTTTATGAGAGACTTCAAACAAACGTTTTGCGGTCCGCCCTACCCATTATAAAAAGTAAAATTTTAACAAATTGGAGACTGGAAATTTTGAAGACAAAAAACATGTTGATTTTTGGGTGGGCAAAGCTTTTATGACCATAGCCGATTTCGCCTTCTTTTTCTGATTTCAAAAATAAATATTCAAATCTGCCCCAAAATGAACTCCCCGGAGCCAAAAACATGAAGTCAGTTGTGAAAACATAGACCCCCTAGTGACGTCACTTTCGGGAGGATTACATTTTTGGGGTGGTTTCTGGTCCTAATCGTCGAGCGCTTTCCGATGACACCTCTTTCGTTTTCGTGGGATGCTTAGTTTGGAGATTAGAGGGGGGGGGGGTATCAACCCCTCTCCGAGACGAGATGTGAGTATCTGACCAGAAAGACAACACAGGCACAGCACCCAGTTTGCTTAATTTGGAACGCACAAGCATGAGCTGAATGAAGTAAAATGTGAAATTACAAATCTTGATATTTTCTTCAAAGCAATAGACATAAGGGAACGTAACAAAATCTACCTTGTATGCAGGAGCGTTGTTTCATATACTTTTGAGATGGAAAGTACCCCCGGGCTTTGCCCCCCCCTTCTTCCAATATTGTCAACCTTTAACATGGGACACTATGGAATATGGCCGCAAAAAAATTGGGCCCACCCATTGCCTTCATGCATTATGCCCCCGCCTATAATTTTCAGAAATCAATACCCGTGCTTCCATGTATATTTGGGCACAGTTCATATTAAGGACATGCAATGCGTTTGGCTTTTCATGATCTTTGTCCAAGTGCTGCAGTGCATGCTGACGCTAGACTTTGTTCTTCTATTTGTATTTGCTCTATTTGCCTTTGCGTCGAGGGAAATGCCACAATTCCACGCGTTGGCCTGGCAGGAACACAGATTGTTTAAAATATTAGCCTAGTTACGCGCACGTTTGATATAAATAAAACGAGGATTTCCCAGAGTTGTGTCGGGGAAGACTGCACAGTTACCAGGAATGCAGGGGAGACCGGGTCTAGTTGATACAATGTTGGCGAAACTCAAAATAATTCATCACTTTGGAAGGATAGCGAGGAGATTTCCACGCATATGTCAAGCCTAAACCTTCTTGTATTATGCCCAATAATTTTTTTTCGTGGCATCCTCTGGGCTTTCCACCAGAGAGCCAAACATCGTGCAACTACTGGTTCATCAACTTACCCCGCAATAGGGGTAAGTTGTTACTGACGATGGGGTAAGTTGATAAAATGTAAGTTAAATAAAATATATTATCCATAAGTGACACTACTTTATGCCATCTGAAAGGTTCATGTTTTACCTGTACAGTAAAAATACTGTCTTGAGTCCTTTGCTGAACATAGCTCATGGTGTATGCCATTTATGGAATGCGCAAACGTTCATTCCGTAGCTGCACCTTTGCCTTCGTTCAGTCCTTTCCGTCAGGTGATAAATTCCCATATAAATATTGAATAAGATTATCTTAAACAGTTTTACCAAACACTTAATACAAATAGGTAATTCTGTGATTATTTTATTCATTTGCGATTGAATCTTTCTGAATCATTAAAGGGGTTTATAAGAATGATAATTATATATCTGGGATGACCATTTTTTTAAATAATTCATGAGCTTCCGGAGCTCCTAGCGGCTCCATCGTCAGATGGACTACGTGCAGTTTCAATTGTGACATTTTACAGTTACTGTCGTTTTTTTTACTGCGTTGAAGTGCTGCTTTCCTCACCGCTCGTGTCCTGTGTTTGAAATTTTGCTTGAAAAACCTTAATTGTCTTCTCATTGAATATACCATCTGCCGACTCAGCCGCTAGGAGCTCCGAAACCTCATGAATTGTTTGAATGAAACGAAAGGAAGGTCATCTCAGATATATCATTATTATTACATTACCAGTCAGCAAAACGTTCAAATAGGCTGATATTGTACAGGCTGATTAAGTTGATGCAAGTTGTATCAATTTACCCCTCAGGCTTTCTGGTGTAGGCTGCAACATGTTATGCAACATTGCGAGTACAGTGCAGCGGCAAACGATAAAGCATTTCACCGTTGCAAAGCTGAGAGAACATGGCAATGATAACAGACACCTAAAAGTTATTAAGTGGGCGTACAATTAGAAATTAAGTGGGAAGCACAGACATTGAAATTTTACTTTTGCCCCAAAAATGTGCCACATCGTCACCATTCCACAGCCGCGGGTCGAAAGGACTTGAGCTTGTACTTGCCGCGAGAAGAGGGTGCCAATATCAGCATGTGTGGTAGGCATGGCGTTGTCTTTAGTTATCTTGGCCATGACAACCGGCTTCATACTTTCGGAGAAAATGCTGTTGTATCAACCATCCCGTGTATCATATAGCCCCGGTCTCCCCTATACCTTTGCTTTCAGTGACTCGATTTTATCGCATGAAAAGGCAGACTGCATCACGTCATGAAAGAAACTACTGATTTCGCCAAGTTGGCGGTGGATGGGCCCCGGTGAGCCCGTAAGCCTCCATAATTTTTGGGTTCATCCAAATACAATTAAGACAAATTTTCAGAAAGAGCGTCTTGCACGTTTAATTCGATGAACACCATCGATTGGCAGTAGTGTATCGAGAAGGGGGCGGGTGCATGCGAGCATCAGTTATCAGTGGCCTCTTTGGACCCCGAATTGGCACAAGCGTGAGCATGTGCCAATTCGGCACATGCTCACGCTCATGAGCATGAGCATGTGCTGTTTTTTTCTCTCGATATAGGCCGTGACAAAGTACAGAAGACAATGGGCGCTCCCGGGCAACTAGTGGGTGTCACTGCAGCGATGAGAAGGACCCCTGTACCGACGCAAGGGGCCCTGGGTGGATGGAGAGGGTCCCAGACCGATGAAGAGCCCTCGAATTGATGGAGAGTGCCCACGGGTAGACGTTGAGGGCCCCGTGCTGGCGGAAAAGGTTTCAGCCAGTAAGGAGAGCACCTGAGCCAATGGGGAGGCCCCTTGGCCCCTGAGCGGACGGAGAGGACCCCTGAGCCAACGGTGTAGGACCCTAGCTACCAGAGAGAACCTTGAGCCATCGGAGAGGGCCCGGAGCCGACATGAAGGGCTTCTGAGTCGACGGAGTGGGGGGGGGGGGGAGAAAGCTGAAGAATGTGACCTGATCGGGAGCCCGCCCTCCCCCTTAGCAACCAAAATTGTACTACATCAAATAAGATTTTGAGATTTTACCCACTCAAAAGCAAACATTTTCGGCGCGCTTCGCAAAAGCGTTCTATGCTTCGTGACATTTTATTTTTGGTCGAGTGCTCCCTTCAGAAAATCTTGGCTGCGCCACTGATCCAGCCTAACCTAGCGTAATCTCTCCAGTAGCAGGAGCACTACCACCCACGGCTTCAGCCCATTGGGGTTTGATCTGCTTGCTGCTGACCTGCTTCCAAATGGTGTGCGAGTCTGCGGCGCCACTTTGGCGGTGCTCGCTCGACGATGACGGTGCCGCCACGCTGCCTTGTTGGTCCGAGTATCCTGCCATGATGAGTCCGCAGCACCGACTGCGGAACCATCTGACGCCAGCCAGGTCATACGTCATCTCATCTCCGCGTTCACCCCTCCCCAAGTCTGAGCACTTCACCCCGACCCGTTCCGTCACAAGAGGTCGCCACCATGCTGGCAGTATCGTGGGAGAGCCGAAGGGTGAAAGGCACCGGTGTCGGTTTGTGACGCTGGTTGGTAATTCTCAATTAGTTCAATGTGTTGGGAGCACTCCATTCAATTCTGTTTCACTAGGGGGACCTGTTTTGAAGTTTTGCTTGATCATTTTGTGTCTTTCCAAAAGCTAGTATTTTGACAATTTGTAAACGCACCACATACTGGGGACGGACTTTCCCAAGATTCCTGGGGTTGCAATCGTAAGTTAAATACTTAGATATGATAAATTAAGAGCATTACTTCGTCGATTATTGATTGTGTTCGAACACTGCGGAAGACAGAAATAAAGCGATATCAGCAGTCGAAGCTCGAACACGCTTGATGCCGATTGCTACCGGATGAATCTCGTCTTTCCATTGCTTTGTATTTTTTATTTCTTCCCAATAATCTCTCAAATCGAACGAAGCAAAGCTTAGAAGGTCTAGCTCATGAACCGCCAATGACAAGGGGTCTTAATGTTTACCACATCAGATGGTGGCTTCTCCTTGCATGTGATCGGTCGATGCTATCATTTTGTGGACAATGCATTTCGATGATTCTCCACACCCGTGGAACGTGAAGCAACGGGGCAATATTTGTCTTACGTACACAAATAAGGTGTACAACAGGTTACTTGTCGTCGTTTTTCAGTGGAATACGGAATTAGGTTTACCAATCAGGATTTTTTTCCAGTAAATTTGTCCTGTTCACTTCTGCTGTGGTCTCTCCCATATGATTCATAGTTCCATACACGTGCAGATACCTTTGATAAATATATGTATGCAGAATATATGCACATATATATTTCGGTATGTATGTATGTGCACACACACACACACATACATAAATATATATATATATATATATATATATATATATATATATATATATATATATATATATATATATATATATATATATATATATATATATATAATTTTTTTTATATATATATATATATATATATATATATATATATATATATATATATATATATATATATATATATATATATATATATATATATATATATTTTTCTATATATTTTTGATTTATTTTTTTCGTCCAAAGCGTAGGTAAGATACACCTGATGGCCAATAGAACTATATGGAACATGATATCTCCATTAAAACTATATGGTTCAAGCTCAACGTTTCGTTACATTGCGTAACCTTTGACGAGGAGACTCCAAACATAAATTTAATTCCAATCGAAGAATATTTAAGGGTCCCGCAAGTGCGTCAAGGGGGGGGCGGGGAGAATGATTTTGTAGAGGCTTGCGGGACCATAACGGTCATTTGCGCCGCCTTTAACACGCGCACTGAAGGGGGGGGGGCGAAATCCACCCACCCCTCCGGTTTTTCGTACATAACTACCGGTTTTACCGGTCGATATATGACATTTTTGCTTACCTGTTTAGAAATGAACGGCACGTCGCTTAAAGTAAGAGAAACGGAAATCGGCCGAACATTTTTCGAGTTAGAGGCCGTTAAAATCAAAACATTTCGTAGCGCCAGACCACAAAAATCGGCGCTGATGCACTTCCCGTATATTGGCAAAAGAGGAGTGTTCTTGGCAACACTAGCGACTTGTTTGATGTATATTGTTATGCTATGTAGTTTCAAGGTCATGTTAGGTCACCGAGGTCAAGTCAGGTCAAGTTCATGACAGGTTATTGGAACCAAACTTGGTCAACTGGAATGTTGTCATAAATGCAAATGACTGTCATGCGATTGATGTCACTTTGCATGTTACTCCCAACACATCCTGAAAATTACTGTTTGTCACTGTGTACCTAAGCGTTTCCATACTTTATTCATGTACTTCACTCCTTTCTTCGCGAAGCCGATTGCGCCGAGCCGCCCGATGGAGCAGTCGGGCGGGCGACCCGGTTCCGGTAACTGGAACAGGTAACTTACCTGATAAAGTGCTGCTATATAGGTGACCTGAGGTCAAATTCCGGGTCTAGCATCTGTATTGCATCATTAGTAATGTCCAAAACATCATTGATGCCCATTTTGGAGCATTTAAACACAATAACAGCGATCCATAACAATGACAAGCCAAGCCACGCAAAAGAAGAAGATTTTGGCATATGAGACCTCATTTGACCTTGAAGTTATTGACCTAAGGTCATGAAATTTGCACACAATAGATTTCACTACCCTACCCATCACTCTGAGAATTTCGTTACTCCAGCTTTAACAGGAGTCGAGATCTTAGTGGGGGGGGGGGCGGAATCCGCCTCCCCCCCCCGTACAGTGCACGTAATTTTCAGAGGCCCTCCAGGGCGCGTGTTAAAGCGGTAGTGCTTTGCAAGCAAAGCGCAGGCAAGTTTACATTTACGCTTAGGGAGTTTTAAGTCATGGTGTGTGCGATATTTCAGGTGCTGAATGTGGGGGCTGGGTGGGGACATTTGCCGGATGTCTAAATGGCTCCGCAAGATATATTGTACTTACTGAGTACAAATTACATGTGCACATTTGTACATTTGTAAGTTTTACTCTACTCCTCCGCAAGGTAATTTGTAGCGTTTGTGGTGTTTGAATGTGACAAGAAAGTTTACTTCGCCAGGGTGCCGGCATTAGCCAACTCTTGTCGACGAGCATCGAGGGGTCTTTACCGTGCGGACAAGAAGGTAATTGTCCACACCGCCTGGCACGCCGGCCGCCGCGTGTTAGTTAGTAGTGGGTTAGTCTAAGCATGTCATGCAGGGTTGTCAGTGGGGTCAGTACGGTGTTTTGCAATTCGGTCCATCTACGTCCGCTGTACCTCTGGGTAGCCGTTTTACGTTATGAGTTGCAAGGTAAATCAGCTCATCTAGGTCCGATGGCTACTCTGGGTAGTCGCTTTACGTCATGCTATATTTTCCTTTTTGTTTTTGGTTTTCCGGAAGCAAGTCGGCTCATCTATGTCCAACGGCACTGCGAGGTAACCATATATTTTTTTATTGGATAGCAAATCGGCTCATGTATGTCCTACACCATTCGGGGATGGTTATTTACGTGTTTCCTACGAGTGATTCGCGGGCATGCATTGCGGATTGATGTGAGTGTTGGTGATGTGGTGTCTACAATGCTCCTGCTAGTTTCGTGACGCACAGGCATTCAAAAAGCAATTGAAGGAGTTATGGGTGCTTGTCACCCAGAAGCGATGGAAGCGACAGGATGATGCCCTCTTTTTAGCAGAAAGGCGGAAGTGGTTGTCTTTGAGAGTTAAAGCTACTACAATCTAGCAGGATGTGGCCTGTGCTTAATGTGGTGTTGCAGATGTCGCATTGAGGTGTAGTATATTGGTCATCCTCTAGTTGAGGCTATGTTAGTTTAATGCAACCAGTTCTAAGTCTAGTGAGGTTGACTTCTTTTTGCCGGTGAGATTGATCTGATGTTTTCCATGTGTTGTGGTGTTGCTGACGAATGTGGCGTTGTAGGAGTGCTTTGCAATCGTCTACCGAATATTTCGTCTGTCAGGCGTAAAGCAGTGCTTTGCCAGATTAGTTTTAATGGATTTGATTTGAATGTGGTAGTGGCACAGCAGTTATGTCCTCCTGAAGTGGAGTGGAGGCGTGTTTGAGTCCACTAGAGGACTGGCTATCGGTGTGGCGCTGAGGGCACCTGTGGCTGCTCTTATGCAATTGTTTTGGATGATTTATACAATTTTGCTCGGGCTTTCTGAAATGGTGCCACAAATGATGCTATTGTATTATAGGATGGGTCGTATGATTGATTTGTAGAGTATTAGTAGTGCTTTCCTATCTCCGCCCCAGTCTGTGTCTGCAAGTGTATTGAGTACGTAGACACGATTTGCGCAACGCTTCGACATGGAGAAGGTGTGCGTGTTGAAGCTAAATTTGTCGTCTAAATATCCTCATAAGAACTTGAAACTTTTCACCTGTCCGATGGCTTTGCCATCGATTTTAAGTAGTATCGGTTTTAACCCTGTTCCTGAGGTGTGGTGTTTGATGTGACTGCCGCATCGGACCTTAAGAGTGCTGTCTCTGAGGAAGTTCAGAATGAAATGTGCCGTGTGTCCGGTAGGCAGGGGCGTCGATTTGTATTCTTTTGTGGGGGCCATGGCCCCACCAATGTTGATCTTGTCCCCTCAATGTTTATTTCCCCCCAATAACCTATGCTATTTTTATGCTGATAAGAAAGGTAAAGGCCAAAACGAAAAACACCATGCTACTAACAAAACTTAGTTGATGCCAACCAGCACATTTTGTACTGAAATGAAACAGATTTGGATTGGATAGTGGATTGACTCTCCACCTTTTGCTGCAAAATTGAAAATTGTTGTGCAAAAAACTAAAGGAGTTGGATTTCCTTCCACTTTGCAAGCACCACTTACACCATAAAATGTTGAGATTAGCTGATGCTGATGCATTTTAAACCAGATTGTTTGAAAAATATGCAATGCCACTAGACAACAATTGCATTGTCATAATGATGCTTGCACACATGACCAATGGCAAAAGCACATGTATATGGAGCTTGAACTGCATTCATTCCACTCAATTTCCAGTCATTGTCAAAATTGCACACAATCCAGTCCAGTCAACAACAATCAGTTTTCATTGAGATTGTGGATATACAAACTATATTTATGTTCAGCAGTCAACCCATCGTACTATAAGCTTGATATTTACCTAGGTACGCACCTATATCCCAATGACAATGTGCATATATTCAATATTGATACGCAGCACCCCAGTCTCGACCTGCACCAAGAGCCACATGTGAGCCAAATATCTGCCAGCCTATGATACCATGAAGTAAGAAAGTCAGCAAGAAGCTGCATGCACACTGTATTATAATTGCTTTTCTTGAAGAAAGCAATAGGTAGGTACTAAGCTGTAGTTTACAAGACTATCTGAACGAACCTTGCAAGCAAGGCCATATAATCTTGTAAGTTGCTTGTAAGTTATACAAGGTCAAAGCCCATCACCAAATGTGTCTGGAGAGACTTGGTAGACACTAGCGCGCAAGAAGTGCAACAAATCGTGATGGGCGTTCCTCAGAACATCCAAAATGGTAACATCCAATGAAAAAATTCCAGTTACAGAAATCCCAGCGCCTGAAGTCTAAATTTGCGGTTGCGGTCGACAAATGTGACGGAGGTGAGACATTTGTGCTGAAATTGCGCTCAGTGTTTAATCCGGAGGCCAATTTCATGTGACTGATTCGTGTTTTGTATTTCTCACCTTCTGATGTATCTGCAGATTGGTGTGATCTTAAATAGTTAATAAATAGCTTGCGGATATTTAATTCCCAAAGGAACAGTGGTTGAAGAAGTTGGCAGGTAAGCTTGAACAAGTCCAGTCCATGCCTTTTTATGATTTGTGCTCAGGGTTTCTATGTTAATACCACATAACTACCATGTTTGTCTTCAAGAAGAGCTATTTTTAGTTTACTTTTATTAATATTTTCATTCCACTGCTCTTAGTGCTTTTTCTGCCCAGGATTGGGGCACGTAGTGTTGCATTTCCGTCCAGGGGTCGGCACACCTTTTGGTAAATTTACAGCTTAAGGTAATTTCTGATTTCTTGAATTTTTTTAATGCAATGTTTAGGAATGTGATGAACATGATGTGGCCGCTCATTTTGGTAAATTTGTGTTTTAAGGTGTTTTATGAATTTGTGGAATGTATCATTTCAATGCGATGTTTATGGATGTGACTCAGATGATTGGACCACTCATTTTCTATACAAATGCCTACATTTCAGGTTGTGAGCAAAATAACACCAAAAAAGGCTTTGAATTAGGTGGCATAGGGTAATTTTGTTTAATAAAAAAGAAATGCAACATAACCTAACCTAACCTCGCCTAACCTCCCTTTGGAGAAAAACAAAACAAACATCAAGTTGTAAACATTTCAAGCAATATATTTTTTTTTTAAATAAAAAACGTAACCCAACCTAACCTTAGCTAACATAAGCTGCTTTTGAAGAAAAAAGCTCCATTTCTATTAAATTTTAAACAATTTTTGCAAAAAGTGTCCAACTTAAAACACCTAAACTAATCTAACCTAAACAAACCTAGCCCATTTGTTTACTTTATGGAGGCAAATGTGTAAGAACTTGTCTTGTTATCACCTTAAAGCACAATAATTATGGTTAGGTTAGGTTGGGCTAGGTTTTTCATTTGAAAAATTTCAAGAAAATAAATTGGTTGATATTTTTCCAATTTTGTTTTTATAATTGTTTTCTCCAAAGTCAGGTTAGGCTAGGTTAGGTTGGGTTATGTTGCATTTTTTTGTGTATTTCTTTTAATTGCCATGTTACCTAACGCAAAGCCAGTTTTTAATGCTATTTTGCTCACAACCTGGAAAGTAAGCATTTGCACAGAAAATGAGTGGTGCCATCAGCTTAGTGACATTCATAAATATTGGTTTGGAAATTGAAATAAAAAAATATTAAGAAAACAAAAAGCACAAATTTAGTGTCCTTTCCTCTGCAAATGCATACTTTTCAATTGGGAGTAAAAATAACACCAAAACAAGGGTGTGGAGTTAGGAAATATAGCATACAAATAATGTTCAAGACGTAAGATAACCTTACCTAACATAGTCCAACTTCCCATACAAGAAATGAATGGTTTTTAAGATAAATTTTTGAGGAATTTGTCTGAAATATTTTCAACTTAAAAAGTCTAACCTAAGCTAGCCGGAACTGTTTATTTTTTTTTAAAGAAAGATCATGAAACAAAATTATTTCCCAACAAATGATTTTTTCTAACTTACAACAAATGCCTAACCTAACCTGACAAACCTAACCCCCTTGTATGTTTCATGGAGGTAAAATGTGTGTGAAGCTTGTCTTGTGGTTACCTTAAACTGCGATAATACCTGGCTTTTTGCGTAATTTTTTAGCTCATGGTACTTTCTGACTTCTTTGAATTTCCTTTTTAATGCAGTGTTATTAATGTGCTGAACATGATGTAACCGCTCATTTCCTCTGCAGATGCACACTTTTCAATTGTGAGGCAAAATAACACCCAAAAGGGGGCTTGGATTTGAGTAATATCGGATGAAAAATAATGTTAAGATAAAAAAAGATGTAACATAACCTAACCTAACCTAGCCTAGCCTTCCATGCAAGAAATGATTTTTTATGCCCAGTTTCCGGACATTTTTTGTTTGTTCTCAAACATTTTCAACTTCAAAAGTATAACATAACCTAATCTAGCTTGAACCGTTTTTGAAGAATGTGTTTTGGGGGAAAAATTTACTAACTTACAACAAAAGCCTAGCCTAATGCAACTAGGCCAAACCTAACGCATTTAAATGATTCGTGGAGGTAAAATGGGTGTAAAACCTGTCGTGTGGTAACCTTAGACTGCAATAATACCTCTTTTTGTGCTACCTGGTGCACGTGATGAAACTCCATCTGCATGCTGCATGAGAGCATTGCACTTATTGCTTCACAAAGAACAATAACATGTTGATAGTACTATATTTTCAGGAATGGAATCCTGTGCTGATAATATCTTCTGAGTTATAAATTTGCAGATCAGATCTACATCATTTGTGTTAATAAATATGATAAATTCATAGAAATGCATACACAGGTTTGTGGACAAGAAGTTATTCTGATGATTTCTGATGCATTGGAACATGACAAATTTTCATGTTAGAGGCAGGCAAAGTTAAAGTACTTATATCTCAATAAGTGGTCAGTTCACTAACAACACAGCAAATTCACTCAAATAGCATTCAAAACAGCACATGAAAGCGCATGAAGAAAATGTATTGCTGACACTTGTAAGGAAGTGATGTGTGTAAAGTTTAATTAACATTTATAATGTACTGATAATGCATACAATGCACAATGCATATAATGTATGTACAATGCTTGTAACAGAAACCCATCTCGATTGTCCTACTTACTCAGGACACCATAGAAGTCAATTAATTAAAATGTTACTCCATCCCCTGTATTGTTAATATAAACAGAAGTGCCTTGAACCATATGTTATATCCTTCACAGTGTTGCTCCATCCACCTCCAACTCCAACCCTGACCAAACTTCAGGAGCGCATCCATCTCCAAAGCAGTCTGTGGAAGAAGGTTTGTATTGCAGCGTAACTACTGTGATCTGAATTCCATGGTATCCCTGTTGCCTTATAATCCATCCTTGCTGATCCATGTATCAGATGTTTGACTTTCCTCAAACTGTCTGGATAACTGGGGAGTTGAAATCACATGTGAGTGATGAAACAGATGAAATATTCCTGGATTCTTATGTTACATCATTGCATGGCACAGTGACATACCGAATGGGGGAGGGTGGGCATTGTGGGCAGTTGCCTCCCCCCCCCCCTCATTGACAGGTTGTGGGGCCCCCAAGAATCCGCCGAGCTCAGGAAAAAAGTGCGCCGTGCTCCCTAAAAATCCCACTCGGTCCAACATAAATCGCACCGGGGCTCAGAAAAATCACATTGAGGGCCCCCAAAAGTAGCGCAAGGGCCCCTGATAATGACGCTGGGGCCTCAAAGGTTTGCACCTGGGCCCCTGAAAATCACGCTGGGGCCGCAAAAAAAGTCGTGCCGGGGTTCAAGAAAATCACGATGGGGCCACGAACGGTCGGGCCGGGACCTCCTGAAAATCACGCTGAGACTGGGGAAACTAAGAATTCTCACCCGGGCCACTGCAAATCACGCTAGAGGCATGACAGGTCCCACCGGGGCTCTAAAAGTCTCGTTGAGATCACCCAACAAATGAAGCCGGGGAAATGAAAAACAGTCCGGACACGGAGAATCAATCTGGGATCCTAACAATGGCTCCAAAAGCCCACAAAACTTGTTGGGCCCAAAAAAACGTGTCGTAGCCACCAAAACTCGCGCAAGGGATCCCAACAAGTGACAACGGGGCCCAAAAAATTCGCACTTAGACAACAAAAAAATGCACGTCGCTTCTCTTGAAAATCTCACTGGGGCCAAAACGTCGTGCCGGAGCCCCACAAGTTGCAACTGGTTTCCCAAGAAGCAAAATATACCCGGAATGTCACCCTGCGGACACAAAAATTGCGACAAGGATCCACAACATAATAAGTCGGACGCCGGAAAAGAAACCTGTTGGGGCACCGAAAAAAACGCACCGAGAGCCCGAAGAATCGCACCGGGGTCCAAAAATAGCCTGCAGGGGGCTTACAAAAAATGGACTTCACCCCAAAAACCACAAGGAGACTTCATCGAATCGACCAGAGCACCGGAAAATTCAGAATGGGTCCCGAAAGAAAATTATCCGAAAGGCATTTCTACTCTCGATCGTGCAATCTGCGGAAGAAAATAAACACGTTGAGCAGCCGCAGTGGCGTACTAAAGGGAAAATTGCACCTCCCTAATGTTAGCACCAATGAAATACTTTCACCCATCGTCATCACAGTTCAGGTCTGCTGTGCTCTGATGCTCCATCAAGGCCGGTGTGTTTTAGCCCGCAGCTGATCGCCGAATTATTTTTATTTAAGCCGGTGTGTGTTTGTTGGTGTGTGGAGTGAGGAGGAGGGTAACGGTGACGGTGACGGTGACGATATATCCGAGCCCACTATATGGCACTGCAGTCGCATGCTATTACTCACAGTTGTTATGTTGACACGTACTGTGCACTGCTCTTTTAATTACGTGACTTCACCAGTTATTGGACGATTTTCCCCGTTGGTGAGGATGCTGAATAAACATAAATATGCACATCGTCGAATAAAAAAATCATAATTTCTGAGATCTGAAAATATAGTGTGCGAAATCCGATGAGTTTTTGGTTGGTTGGGGGTCCAGTGCGTTGGCACTTCGGCCCCCAATGTTTTTCCAAAATCGACACTCCTGCGAGTAGGCCTATCTTGTGGAGTTTGTGTGTCAGTGCAGACCTGTGTACTCGGTAGAATGCGGCAGTGATGTCTAAGTAGGCAGCTTTTGTCTGTGTTTGATGCGTAGACCACTTTTTATGTCATGCACTAATCTAATGAGATTGGCTGTAGTTCATTTTTGACGCTGGAACCCACACTGAAATTCGTCGTGCAGGTCGTTGTGTTCCAGAAAATGTCTCAATCGTGTGTAGACCATGCGCTCGACCAGCTTCCTAGCGCAGCTAGTAAGTACGATGGGCCTACAGTCTTTTGGTGTGGAGTGATTTGTGTGCGGCTTTGGCAATGGAATGACTACGCTTTCCTGCTAGGAGACGCGAAAGGTGTTGCTTTGGTACAGATTGTTAATGGCCGCTACTTTATAGGTTAATAGGTAATATACGTTAATAGGTACTTTATACGTTAATAGGTACGTCAGATAATTATTGCCAAGATGTTTTTTAAAAAAACTGATAATGGATGCCGTCAGGCCCAACCGACGTGTTTCCACACTTGCTGAGGCAAGGTGCAATTTGCGCATAGTAAATAATGGGGTCTGAAAGCTACGATTTGGCCACCAGGGCGGCGCTGTACGCAATGGTCACCCGACGAGGAGGCGTCCGCCATCTTTGCTGTGCATTTTGCGTGGGGTTGCCGGGAGTCGGTGTTGGCGTGTGGCTTTTATTAGGGTTGCAAGTCATTTAGGCCAAGGATTTCGGAAATATTGTGTTGAAGAAAGGTTGTGGGGGGGGGGGGGTGCAAAGGGTGCCATGAACATGGGAGGCTGGGCCAGGCCTCATATGCCTGGCTTCAAGCAGCCAGACTGGTAGCACTGGCTTGCAGAGGTACAGTTACAGGTCCCCCTAGTGCAGTGGTTCCCAACCGGGGATAAATTTCCCCTGGGTGGAAATTTCGGTATTTCAGGGGGGAAATTTTGATGGGATCCATTACTCATTTGTCTCATTGACGTAAGTGATGTCTTGAGTGACATACAAATATAACTTCAGTTTTTTAGGGGGAAACGGCAGGTTTGGCCAGAGGCGAAAGGGGAAATGGACCAAAAAGGTTGGAAACCACCGCTCTAGTGGATGTGCAGGTTCCCTGAGAAGTTCCGGTATTCATTTAGCAGGCATCACACATTGGGTGGGGCTGAAACCTAACCGGGCCTGACCAAACCTGACCTAAAGCCTACCCTAAACCCCTTAATCTGTACGATAATTTTCCCAAGATGGGGCACAATTTCACAAGTGTCAGACCCCCCACCCAAGATTGGCACATGGAATACCTGTGGGTCACACCAGACATTGCTCCCCCCCCAAGACCGGAACATGGAATACTAGCAGGCCTCATCAAACATCACTTTCCACCCTGCCTACTCCAGGAAGGACATTCTTGGCTGGTATCCTGGCACAGCATGGGCCCCCTCTTTATGAGGTCACCCCCCCCTTGACAGCTTTCTGGATCCACTCCTGTGTACAGGACCCACAAGAGATGTGGGCCCCTGGGAGACAGTGCCCCAAGCAGTGCAGGCTCCCTGAGAGGTGGGTGTGGGCCCCTAATGGGGCCCATATGAACAACTACCTTGGTAAGGTACCTAGCTCTAGGTGACGAGATACCCACTGCCCAACCTAACCTGCAATGCAATTTTGGTGAAATTAATTTGACTGAACATAACTTATGGGTGCAACTCAAATTATTAGTTTCAAATTAAGTAGGCTAACAATCCAATCTTAGCATGTTAGGTATTAGCCATGACAAATTCCTGGCTATGGATTGGGGGGGGTGCAGTGGAGTCAATTTCTCACCCTTGGTGTGGATTGGTGCATATTTTCACTGTGGGCTGATGTGCCCCAGTGAACCTTGTGCCATACTTTACAGTCTGGACAATAGATCGGTACTTACCTTGGTACCTAATGTGCCTAGGTACCTTACCAGTGGTTCCCACTACGTCTTTTACAGAAAGGCAGTCAAACAATAGTTGTTTTTCAAATCAATTTTCTGCCTTCTTACCTTGCAGTCTGCTGGAAACCTGATAGATGGATCACGTTTATGGCAGCCGGGAACCGCACATACACCCATACTTCTGGCTTGCTTCTCATAATTTCTAGCGCACTAATGGTAAATATTCCAGTAAACTAGACGTGTCCGAAGTACATTCAACATAATTAAATACGCGCAAACAACATACGCTGCTTACAAAATGTACAATAGGCTTTTTAAATATAAAGATTCTGCCCTCCCTAACCCACAAAACATAGCGCTTTAGGTTCGCCAAAGAAGGCTGGGTGACCATTGACTCTCAGCGCCATCTACATCTTTATCAACTTTCAGACCCCATTGGTTGTGGACTTCTGTGTTGTTAAAGTTAAAATTTGCTTTGGCGGCAAGGGCATCTAGAGCGATTACTATAGTGGTGTCGTAGGTGTTGTTGCCAGATACGCTGGCGTAGCGTAGTTTAACCCGCGCACGTCCGGGGGGGGGGGGAAGATATCTGCCCCCCCTGCGGTTTTTCCTACTTTGCCGCCATACTAATCGGGTTAGCAAGGCCAAACCTCGCATGGCTGCTCATTGGGCTTTTCCGCATATCCTCAGAAATATTTGACCCTGGGTCATCTCAAGTCAGGTCACCAGGTCATGTGAAGTGACCCAACATCCCTCGGAGTTCTAAGTGGCATCACTCCCACAATAATTGGGCGATTGATTTCAAACTTATATCACGTCATGATCTTATCAAGGACTATAATATGTATATCACCGTTTTTCTGTAGCATTGACCTGAGGTCAGGTCGCGGCCATGGCTCCCACAGGCCTATGGTAAAATATACAAATGTTTCCTGGTTACATATTTGCTCTCGGAATGACCTCCAACGGTTATGGCGTGTAGTTCAAAGCTATTCTCAATGTCACCGCTGACATTTTTGCTCAGTGACCTCACCAAGGTCAGCTGAGGTCACCTGGAATCACTAGCACATTTCTGCGCATTATATCGCACTGCATTGAGCTAGAAGGCTGAAATTACCATCATTGTGCTTGTATCGCCAAGACGTGTCGATTTATATATTACATGACCTCCCTAGTCTACCCCATGACCTTGACCTGAGGTCATAGTTTCGGTGACCCATCTGTTGACCTGACCTTAAATTACACAGCGTATGTCGATTGCACATTTCAAGGGCTGTCGAATAGCATTTGCAGTTTGTTTCTATCTGTTACAGGTCCTGAGATATGTGCCAATATCTGAGGGTCCCACCCGATCTGGTCGAATTTGACATATGATGACCCAGTGACCTATATATTGATCTGAGCGAGAAAATGACCGAAATACTTTCGATAGGGCTTGTCACCAGTTATCCAACACCGTTTTCCGTTTGTCTCTACCTAGCATAGTTCTGGAGATCTTAGGGGGGGGCAGACATCTGCCCCCCCGGACATGCGAAGTTGGCGCGGACCGCCGGACGTGCGAGTGTTAAAGTGGTCTAGGACTTGTTGTGGGTCAGTAATGTGCTGTCCTTTCACCGTTAGCTGGGGAAAGGGGCCTGGCGGTGGGCGTTTCATGTTGAAACGCTTCATCACGTCCTAGATTCTGCCGGTAGGGGTGAACCTATTGAGAGGCAAAAGACTGCCAACAGCTTTGGTGTGCTGTTCGAAATGTGTATCGGCAGTTTTTTTAAAAAGATTGTATGCTTATAGGTATGCTTCGCAAACGCATCTTCTGTATTGCTTGTGGTCACGGCGCCGTGAGGCGATTGTCCCTTGACAGTCCGAGGTTCACCATGGCGTATCTGATGGCGTTCACCTTTTTCCCAGGTTGATTACGTTTTGGGACTGAGTCACGTGCCTCTGAGCTGATGTCCCTGAGTATTGTCTCGATTTTGCTGGTCTCTGAAGTTGCTATGTTGAGGTTCACCTGGTCCTCGAATTTTTCCCAGTGCGCTCTTTTCAAGTTCCAAGATAGTCTGAATAGCTTAATGTGGTGGATAGCTTCCGTGCTGAGCCTAATTGTAATTGGGTAGTGGTCGCTCAGCCCGGGAACGTCTGAAACTGACCAGTCAAATAGTGAACTTAATCGTTGGGAGCAGCACGTTAAGTCAATGCAACTATCCGATCCTCCTATGGTCGGGTTGTAGTGTGTGGCGGCCCCGATGTTTAAAAATACTAAGCTGTGATCCAAAATAAACTGGTGAATTTTGCGGGCGGTAGTGTCCGTCCGATCGTTTCCCCAGGAGGGGTGTCTCCCATAATTATAACAGGTGGAGGAGCCTGAAGCAGCAAGTCGCTCAGCTCCTGTGGTGTGGGGGTTGCAGCTGACGGTGAAATGTATAGTGAGATGACTGTGGTTTGGCAATGGCCAATTTTGAGGCTGACTGCTACGCAGTTCATGGGAGTATTTAACGTTATTCGACGATGAGGTATGCTGTTGGCGATCAGTATAGCTGCGCCCAATTTCCGATGTGGACGGCTTACGTTATCGACATGCCAAGTGTAACCTGGAATTTTTTTCTTCAAATTAAGTCAGAGTATCGAAAGTGAGCTTCTTGGAGCGCGGGTTGTAATGGTTTTTGTTGCAGGAATTCTTATTTGAATTTTATGAACTTGCCTGAAAGGCCACAGGTGTTCCACTGTAGGTCCCATTGCCGAACGCGTTTAGTGTTTGTGCACTTCCAAATTAGAACACAACCAATTTTAAACAGTCACAAAGCGCTTCGTAAATGTATCTTCCGCGCCACATTTGTGCTACTCCAAGCAGCCACTGCTCTCGACCGGAGTAAGTTTGAGTAGATTGAAGCTACTCCGATCTGCTCCGAAAACTTTGTATCACAAGGAGTCCTTTTCGCCTCATACGGACCCCTTCCAAGCCTTTTGGGCATCCTAGTACAGTCCTCTCTAGCGCTCAGTGGCCATTTTCAATCATCAGGGTCCTCTCCTGTTAGGGCCCCTTCCCAGTCCTTAACAGTCTTTCTAGCTTAAATTGCTTTCTAGCTCTGACATTGGCCCTTGGTATTCCTCACAAACATCGTTACCCTTAGGGACTCTTCTTAACTCTCAGCAGGGCTCTGTTAGCCTTCAAGGGCCATGTCAAGCTGCAAGGGGCCCTTCCTAGTTATCGACAGCGCTTGTGGTTTCAAGAACATTCTAGCTCTTAGGCTGGCCTTCGGCATTTTCCACCTCAATTGCCAGCCAAATGGGAATTTGCTACCTCTCAGGGGACCTTGTTCATCCATCTCTAAACCTGAGAAGAATCCCCGTCCAGTCCTCTCCGACTCTCACGAGATCATCGTCATTCCCCATGGTTCTCTCCAGCTGATATGGACATTCCAGGGTTCATTCCAGCTGATACTGCGCTTTCCAGCTGGTATGGACATCCCAGCTCTAGGCCGGGTCATGTATTGTCTTCACGGTCCTTGCTAGCCCTCAGGGTGGACGTCTTTAGACTCAAGCGCCCTTTTCACACGAGCTGTGAGATGTGTTTGCATTTTTCCTCGGTTGCATATCTGCCCCTCAGGGCGTTCGCATGGAGGTCCCCATCGGACTCGCCAGGAGGGCGGTGCCCCGCCACGCCTTGGAAACGCCACTACTTTTTAACAGCCCGGGCCCCTCCAGGGGCTTAGAGGTCTTTACGTAGCACGGGGAACACCACGCTTCGGCCCGGATCGTCTCCGTAGCTCAGGGGCCTCTTTATCGCCTGAGGCCCGCTGTCAGCCCTAAACCCCTCTCCATCAGCGTAAGCCAAAGCCGACCCAGTGGCTCTGCACGTCCGGCCCGAGACCCACGTCCATCGACTCATGGACCCTCTCTCAGTTAGTTAGTTATTAGGGCTTTAGGGCGCATCGATTACATGGACCCTCTCTCACGGCTCAGAATACTTTCCGTCCGGTCGGAGTTCTCTCTTAAAAAGCTTGGGCTCGTCCACCACGCAATGAGCCCCCTGTGCGGTTCCGTCCCTAGGGGTCCTCCCCGAAGGTACAGGAGCCCTCCTTGGTGATCTAGGGCCTCCTCTGTCAGGCCTGGGGCTATCTTTTTTATCAACAGCTTCGGCCCCCCCCCCCATCAGGCCAGGGACCCTTGTACGGCTTGGGCCCCATCCGTTGGCCCCAGGGCACTTTCTGACGGCCGGAGGTCCTCTCGGGCAATCAGGCCCCTCCGTCATTTCAGGGGCCCTCTGACGACCCAGGGCCTTTTCCGGCAAGCCGGAGCCGATTTCAAACTCTTGGACCCCGTTCATCAGGTCAGGGGCCCTTTCTCTGCTTGGGCCCCGCCGACGGCCCAGGGCCTTACAAATTGGCTTGGGCCCTCTCCGTCAGCCCGGGGCCACTTCCAAGTATTCGGGGCCCCTCCGGCGATCTAGAAGCCCTTCACGTTAGCCCAGCCAAGGGCCCTCAACATCTTTCTGAGGGCACTCTCCGTTGACTGGGGCCCTCTTCATCGGCCCGAGACCATTTTCGTCAGCCCGGGACCCCTTTAATCGGTCCAGGGGCCCTCCACGTCGACCCAGGGGCCCCTCACGTCGATCCAGGGTCCCGTCACGTCGGCCTAGGAGGCCCTTGCGGGCCTCCTGAGCTTAGGCCTTGAGGGGCCATGCAGGCCCCTCGGACCCTCCAGGGAGAGGGCTGCCTTATTCGCCCGCCCCCTTGGCTACACCACTGCACCAGTATCTACGCCGTTGGTGACCCGGCTGGAAGGATGCATTGTGTCGTCAGGCACGCTCCCATTGCACTTATGTCTGGGATAGAGTGTGCCCCTGAACGGTTTGTGGTGCCAATGACATTGTGGCACATGTAACTTTTACCATCATTATGCCCGGCATCATCACGACGGATGCTCGATGTACCATCATGGCGGACGATACTTCCCCCATTATGGCTCGTGATTCACTTGGATGTTGAAGGATGGGTTCAAAGAAAGCTCCAACCAAATAGGTGCCGTACACCGGTGGTGTAGTGATTCACTTATCCGTGGGCCAGGGAGGAAAATGTTGTCCCACGGTCTAGCCCCGAGGTGAGCAGACGGTGCGCCCCATTCAGTCAGTTGACATGACATGACTGATGTAGTTGGGGATCGGAGACGGGGCGACGTGTTGCTGAGGCACGGCGGGAAAACAAATTCCAGTGACGGATGTGCCGGCGAATACGGAATGTGACTAACGCTGGTGACGAGGAACCGGTCTGTTTCGGTACGTGCCAGATCGCCTTGCAGGCACCGACAGGCTGGACGTGAAATTAATCACTGCGCAAAGTCAATCGATGGGCAAGGCAGACAATCCGCGAGCCGTCCTCCTATGGACAGAACGTTCACCAGCAATTGCATGGAGAGGCCAGGACCGTCTAAATGGTGCAAGGCATTGACTACATCCGTTAGCGTCAGTTTCATTTTCAAATGAGAAGAGGAGCGATTAAGCGAAAACCACAGGGGCATTAGCTCAAGTGAAATAGTTTCTTGACCGCAAGATACCGCTGGCCTTTTTTAATTCAGGGACACGGATGAGCTCCGAAACCCATTGCGTAAGTAAGTAAGTTTGCTAATAAAAGCTGTAATTGCGGTTCGTTTGGAGTCTGGCGCCGAACGATATGGATAAAGGAAAACACTGCCAGGTTATTTATCCTCCGTTCCCTGTACGTGGGCACGGATTGTGCAACTTTTCGGAGGATTTGGTGCCGGCTTGTCATGCCGTAAGTTCCGAGGCTGAAGGGGTAAAGCCGGTTAGGGTCTAGAAACGACCAGGGGACGTGCCCAGGGTGATATGGACACATGCCCACGTTGAAGACGTAGGGTCGGTTGCACGCTGCAGTGAATAAGACCCGGCGGGGCATCGACTGACACATGCTTAGGTAGACTCGAGAATGGTCATAGACACCAGAGCGCAGATATAAGGTCTCTTAACTGCCAGCTGAGCCGCCCATTGTAGTTCAGACGCGCAATTGGCAGATAGAGCGACACATTGGCGAAAACGGCCGCCATTGAGAGCTTTGATGGGTGACAATTATATATTTGTATGTTCGTGGTTCGTACCTATGGCTACCTCCCACCGTTTATCGAGCTAATAGTTCTTAATTGTAGTGGTATGTTAAACACCGTCACCAAGAGAAGTGGAGGTCTCGCAAGTTGCTCGCATTTAGTAATTGCTAAAGGCAACCCAAATATAGGCCACACCTCTGTGGCCTGCAGCTGGCAGAATCAATGACGACAACCTGAGTGGGTGTCCGCCATTGGACGACGAGGTGGGGGGTGGGGACGATGTAAAGCGGGAAAAATGAGGGGGGGGCAAATGGTTTCGAAGAGTAGTGAGCGAAATGGTAAAGTGCTAGTAAGAATAAATGAAATGCCTGCGCCGGCAGAGTGAGTGGTATCAGGTATGCGAGGAGGGAGTGAAGGGCAACTTTCAGGACCCATGGAAGCATTGCGGAGCCCGGTGTATGCATTCATGTGGCACCACCTGCCGAGGTTGGACTTGATCATACATGGGGACTCCCGGTCGCAATGAAGCGTGTCCGCATCAGTTATTTAAAGAAAGGTGGTGCAGGTAAATTTTCTTCCATCGTTAGTGAGTGCCAATGGCGATGCACAGGCACAACATTGCTAGTACAACATTGAGAGTACAACACAGGTACAACATTGAGACCTGGTCGTTCTTATTGTAAGAACAACGTATGCTAGTAGTTTGTGTCACTTCCGCACAATGCTTTCCCATGTCCTCAATGGGCCTAATTCGCTATGAAGTACTGACTTGCTAATATGGTGTTCCCAAAAACGTGACCTTGCACGAGGCAAGTAAATACGTGGAAGGGAGGGTAGTGCACACGACAACAACTCGGATGGGAAAGGGATGGTGTGGCGGAGATGCCACACGGAGAAACAGACGCGCAAGCAAACACGCACACCACACTCCGAAACGCTCGCCGACGGCAGAGGCCCCTAACTATGTCCGATACATGTTGGTCATAGTAGGGAAAGGTATCATTTTTCGAATATTCACGTAAAATTGAGAGGATAGACTAACAAAATGGGGACATTGATTTTGATCATGCTGTGAAATCTTCAGTTCGATAACGCCACTACTATCCCCTTCGAACCCCCTCTGAAGCTTCCGTGATGGAGGAAAACCGGATGGCAGAGCGTCGTTACGGGTGAAGATCGCCGCACGGTAACAGTAATCTCGCCCGTACTGCTCAGCCGCTCCGCCCGTCCTGCCGCGCGGCTGATCTTAGCCCAGTGATGCAGGTTCAACCTTGGGTGTAGCTCAATGAATGTCCGGTTTTAGTTCCGAAAGCGGATATGGCCTCCATGTGCAGATCCTTCCATTGTTCTCCGTAGTTGGCATCACGGTGCAGCTGGTCGTCTGTTGTTAAGGCCATCAATTCCTGTTGTTCTGTGAGCTAGTAGTGGTGATCAGAGCAGTTCTGCCAGCATATATGTGTGCTGCATACAGTTTGGCGCCTAGAAGATGACTGGGACATACTCGAAGTTCGCCACAAGATAATCCGGCGATAAGCCGGCCGGACAGCATTGGAAATTCGCATCGATGATGTTCAAAGCCCCGAGCTACGGAGACGATCCGGGCCGAAACGAAGGGTTCCCATTGCTACGAAAGGCCCATGGAGGGGGCCGGGCTGTTAAAAAGCAATGGTGTTTCCAAGGGGTGAAGGGACACCAGCCTCCTGGCGAGTCTGATGCACAGTATGATAACGCAAAGGAAAAAAACTGGCCAGAAATATATTTGTCGACTATTTTTACGCGATATTTATAGCGCCACTGCATCATCAGATATCTGAAGCACATCATGCCACAGTTGCTATGAACACATTGCACACAACTTAGCATAGTAACAAGTTCACGAGCATGGACAACATTAGGTGTGGAAAAAACCTGAACATGTGTACTTACAAATGTTGTCGGAGTTTGACGACTGATAAAGGTAAGACACATTATAACAACTTAGGCACGTGAATTATGAAACGATAGCTGAGAACATTCTCATTACGTAAAGCAATTCAAAAAGGCATAAAACGGTTCACAACATGCTATCTTTGGTCAAACAATACGTCATTACAATAGTCGTTCAACTTTTAGCACCTCCAAGTTCAGATAAGGTTAAACAAACGCACAATAGCGCACAACTGCTTTCCTACAACTTTTGTAATTATTGTAAGACCCTCCAGCCTATCACCTGTCATGGCATAAGCTACAGTTGTTTCTATTGTACCATAATTATCATTAGTAAAGACTAATGAGAATTGCTTGCTTAGGGATTCCACAATATCACAATCATCAACCACTATTTCCACATCTACCTCCAGTGGTCCTACACTACACTTTTTAGCCTTAACTTTGTAGAAGCTAAAGAATCTCTTAGCATTATTACCTGCTGAACATTCTCGAGCTAATTTGATTTCAGCCAGTCTTTTATATACCCAACACACCTCCTAACTTTATTTCTAGCTATTATATATGATTCGAGGTTTACCTCAGAGTTAGCATCTTTTAGCTTCTTGAATGCCTGTTTCTTTGACTCCAGTAAATGCATTACTTTCCTGTTCAGCCATGAATGGTGCTTAACCCTGGTTAATCTAATTGAGAATGAACGTATCCTGACATTGAAATAGTTTATCTTTTATCATTCTCCACATTTCATAAGCATCTAACCCCTTCAATAAGTCTTCCCAATGAATTTCATTCAGGAAGATCCTGAACTCATTGTAATACCCTTTTGCAAAATTTGGAATCAATGTTTTATTGGTTCCTACACGTCCAACATACAATGAGAAGCGTATAATGTTGTGATCACTATTACTAAAGGTCTCTCCTATGTTCACATTTTGTACAAATTTTTCCTCATTAGTAAGCACAAGATCTAATATTCCATTTTCCTTGTAGGTTCATGTGTCATTTGAAAGAAGAAAGTTTCCTTAACACAATCCATGAAGCTTCTTCCTGATTTGCTTAGACCTATAGTTTTGCTTCCCAATCCTGTTATGTTGAAAAATCCCAACAACACAGTTCTTTCCTGCACTCTCCTACTTATCTCTTCCTGCATTAACCCGTCCATGTTTTCATTCTGGTCTGGAGGTCTATAGAATGCCCCAATCCTAAATTTTGTTCCATTCTTCAGAATGATATCTAACCACAAGGATTCTACTCCTTCACTGTGTACACTATCCTCTATGGAATGACATTTCATTACTTGCCTGACATACAAGAGTATACCTCCTCCTATCCTTGCCTTCCTTTGATAAGCATGCATGTTGTAGCCTGTCAATTCAAATTATTGCAGGTTGTCTCCAAAAATGCTTTCATTAGCGCATGCCTCTGCTATACTGGGCGCTGCATGACCGACGCAGTCGATGAGCCCTTAAACTCGAACAACCAACCAACCTCTGCTATGCATACCAAATCTAGCTTTTCAGACAACATGTATGCATGCAGTTCCGCAATTTTGTTCCTTACACTTCTGGCATTGACATAAAAACATGATAAACTATTCCTTCCCTTGCTTACAATACTTCTCTCTTTATCAGCTACATCCCCCATGACCTGCCTAGATTCCCTGTTTCCTACTGAGAGCCTCCTCATACCTATTGCTGAGCAAATCCACCCCTCTCTTGCTCAGACGTAACCCATGTAATTCAAACATTTCAGTCCTCCCTCAAGCCCCCCACACATCCAAGAATCTCACCACAAGCCCCTTGCAAATCTTTGCCACACTGGTATTCAGCCAAATGGCCCTCGAGTACCATTCTACACTTGCATCTACCATAGGGAGGATGGATGTTACCACTCATCTCCTCCTACTTCCTACTAACCTACCTGTCAAAGGCCTATACGCTTTTATTGTTTCCTCTGTTTTAGCTGTTCCTACATCATTTACACCAACCTGCACAATTACTATTGTACTCTCTCCACTACACTTCATTAATCCTTCTAACCTATCTCCTACATCCTTTACCTGGGCCCCTGGAAAGCAAACACGAGTCCGTTTGCTGGGGTTCCTACTACAAAATGTGCGATCTATATACTTAGCTCTCGAGTCCCCTATAACTAAAACCTCCCTCTCTCTATCTTCAGCTACCTGGTTATTCCTACCTTGTAGGAAAGTCCTTATTGGCACGCGAAAGTCTAGCAACCTCTTCGTTCGCGATAACTCCAGTCACGAAAGTACCAGTACCTTTTGCTGCCCTGTATTGCACTGCAGCACTCCACGATCACACGAGAACTACAGACACCGTACAGCACGTTCTCCTCGGAAGGTAAGCCGTGATACTGCCTTTCCTATGAATTTAGAAGCCGAATTTAGTTGGGAAGCGCGCACGCGTAGCAGCGATCCGCTCGCTCAGAGGATTCAAGACCGACTGACTAGGGGCCGCACGGCCGCTAGTGACTTCGGGAGACCCCCGGTCACAGATTGGTCGAGGGCGCAGAACCACCCCTGACGTCACATCCACCTTCTAGAAGTTTCTCGCGGAAGTTGACTTCCATATAGCGAAGGGTACTATATGATATTTACTGTACACTCTTTACAGTTACAATTACGGTATACTTTTACAATCGCAAGGCTTACGGGATTATACCAATTACGATTACGGGACAGCCAAACGTATGATTTTATGTGAACACAGTTACATCTAGCATTAACGATGGCGGCGGTACGTGCCGGTCGGATAGAGGTCAAGATACAGTCGTCTGCATCACCCACTGAGGATCACATCACCCACTGACGACGGCGGCGCGGCGCGCGCCGGGGAGGGGTTCGAGACCACCTCTGCAGAGGCGACGGCCGGGCGCGCTGGGATGCTGGAGAGGAGAGGGGAAGATACAAGGTCGAATGTACGTCTCCGTTTGGGCGGTGGCTGCTGACGTAGGCAGCAGACAGGCCGACGCCAGTCTCGGAGCCGGGGACTTGTCGTGCCATGAACGGAGTGGGTTGGGTCTGAATTTATGGGATCAAGACGCTCAAAAACTAACTCTCTTACAACACAGCGAGAGGTCCGAAAGGTCGGATCATTTCCCAGATTGATCCTGAGCTTCCACTCAGACATATCACGGCCTTCTACAATCACATACGAATCAACAGACAATTACGAGAGGACAACAATTTAATACATGTCAGATGACATACAGTTCTACGTGGGTTAGTCTAGGAGGTTTGTAAGGGTACCCGCTCTCTGATCCATGGTAGTAATTAAACAATGTTCCTAATAGCTAAACACAAATACAATTTTCCGTAAACATTTTGGCGATCACTGTCGCGCGCGCACTGTCGAATGTTCAGTCCGGTTCGGGAAGGGGAAGTAGCTGAGCATGGCCGACCTTGCCATGCTGCATACTGGATGCCGCGTTCACTGGACGGCCCTGCGGCAGTTACCGCATGTCACTCTGAGTCACTGGTCAGGGGCACAACCCTGCCAACTGCGACGTCTCTCCATATACTTATGGAAGATCACGTTGCGTTCCATGATGTCCAACTGCGAGAGCGGACGGTGATTCATCCATATCACCCCGGTAGCTTCCGGTCTACCACGGGCTAGCTCGGCTGAGTCACCCATATGACCGCCTACTGCACCGGCAGTGGCGGTGCTCGGGGACGGTGCTCGTCAGCACCGCTCCGTGGTGGCGCTCGTCAGCGCCCGTAGCGGCGACGCTCGCATCCGCAGCGGGGCGCTCAGGTTGCAGCGGGGCCCGGTTCCTCGGCGGCGCCCGCTGGCGCCGTACCAACGGCCCAGTCGTCGAACTGGCCGGGTACAACGGCCGCTGGTGGGTCGTGTTGCAGACACATCCTGTGTGTCTCTGCACGAGGTGGCCGCAGGTGGTCCACCTGCGGTGTCCTGTGGCAGCCGGCGTGACTGTCTCGTCACGTCCGGTCGTCAGCTCAGGTCCATGCTGTCAGCTGCGGTGTCGGCGTGAGACGGCGGGTACACGGTCGACGGTCCTGCGGAAACTGGCGTGACGGACTCGTCACGCCCGAGTGTCAGGTCGTGCTGATGCTGGCTCAGGTCCAGGTCCAGGTCGGATGATGATGATGTCTTCACCGAGCGGGAAGGGTTGGATGGTTTGGATTGCATTGTGGGTTCCGGGTACAAAACTCGGTTCAAAGATGCGGAAGCATAGGTCTGGGGTTGGATTTTGACCACAAATACATGTTACTACCAGTTGACAATATGTCACACAAGACATCAGGATAGGTGACGTCACAACGTCACATCAACATCATTACGCCCATATGCGGTTCCGTCACAAGGTGCTACACGCACCACGTCCATCACATCGGCAATCCGGCCGGTAGGTGGCGTTACTCGTCACCGTTGGTGGCGCCACTGCGTTAACAACACAGTTCACATGAAGCGACTCACGGGTACACTTCGACGACATATCTACTAGAGCCGTTACGTAAGCATCGATTTAAACATCATCATTTGCAATTTGAACTGCTTCATCATTGATTCATTTTGCATCTCCACTAGGCTTGCAAAGGCGTTAGCATTATTAGGCGTGACGGCGACTCGGTCGACATCAGCCTCGTAATCAGTGGAAGTAGCGGAGTCATCGTGAATTTCAAGTTTGTATGGAGGAGGGCGATCGTCGTCAGATGATTCCACCAAAAGGCGTTTTTCAGGGACTGGCCTCACTGGGCTTTCAGTCGAGTCCTGCAAGCATTTTGCTAATTCTGAAAGCGGAATTTCATCTTCCGATTCGCTAACTGGAGGTTTCGGACGTTTCGCCAATTGCGATTGTGAAGTTTCAGGGTCTGAATCACTCGACACGGGTAAAGGTCGTTTTAAGCGCTCTGCTAATTCTGAAAGGGGTAAATTGTCTTCTGAATCACTCGAAGAGGGAAGTGGTCTTTGGTTTCGTTCCGCTGGTTCCGAAAATGTGGCGTCGTCGTCTGACTCACTGGTCGACGGCAACGGCCTTTTGTTTGTCTGGACTGGTTCAGACAGAGGAATGTCTGTCTCAGTGTCACTCGATACCGGTGGGGGCCAAGCTACATCTGCAGACTGGGTGAAAGGTGATCTCTCTGGCCGGTCAGACTCGACCGGCGGTGGCTGCACCGAGCTAGGCACGGGCTCTGTCAACTCAGCGGTTTCATCATCCTTTGTTCTCTGTGGGCTGCATACATCCATGGGCCAATCCTCACAGGGACTGTAGTCAGGGCCGACCTCGGCCCGTTTGGCTGACCTAAAAGGCTGCACTCGTTCAGGGACAGCACCATCTACCTTTGACGTTTTCTCTAGATACTTTTGGTTCACTGGTTCGTCGTGGTCCTTGGTGGGTTCCCATGCTGTGTTCGGGTCGGCTAGCCGTAGTTTCTGTGCATGCACCAACCGGGTCTTACCGGAGGTCTGATTTCTGATCACATAGTTCACTGGGCTCGTTTGCTTCATAATCCGAAAGTACGGTTTCCACGGCAACGAGAACTTTGACGACGTGCCAGGGTGCACAGTTGTGTCATAATAATACACGGGATCCCCAATTTTGAAATTTCGCGGCTTGGCTTTGCGGTCCGCGTACTCACGGTTACGTTCATGACTCTCCACAATGTGAGTCTTTACATGGCTGTACGCTTCATGTAAATTTGACAGCATTTTTGACACATAGTCTTCACCGTAATATTTCATTTTAGGCTGGAGCAAATTGTCCAGGGGGAGAATGGGGTCTCTGCCGTACAGTGTGAAGAATTGCGAGATGGTTCCAGAGCTTCCAATGTTAGCTGTCCGATAGGCGGCAAGAGTAGCGGGAATTTTTGTGTCCCAATCATCCTGATTTTTGTTGATTGTTTTTGCCAATATGTCGTTTTGGCACCTATGGTACCTTTCGCATCGTCGGTTACTTTGTGGCCGATATGCACTGGTGGTGATATGGCGAATATTCAAACAAGTTTCCAGCTCGTCTACAACGGCATTTCTGAATTCAGTTCCTAAGTCCGAAAGTATCACGCGTGGACATGAGGGGCGTGGGATGATTTCTTCCATAAGGATTTTCGCGACAGTATGGGCATCCTTTCGCTTAGTGCAGAAACTTTCCGGCCAAGAAGAAAACAAGTCGATGATCGTGATGACGTAACGGTTACCTTGTTGTGTTTCTGGGTATGGTCCACAAGTGTCAATCGCAATCATTTCAAAGGGATAGTGAGGAACTGGCATCTCCTGCATCGGAGCTGGGGCTGCTTTCGCTTTGCGTCCTGTGCAAGGCACGCAAGCTTTGAGGTAGGCAACTGTGTCTCTCCACATTCCGTTCCAATAATACCTGACTTTAAGCTTTTCGTACGTTTTGGTGAGTCCCATGTGTCCTGCAAAGAAACCATCGTGCATCTCCTTCAATACTTCCTGTCTCAGGGATGTTGGCATGCATAGTTGTAAGCCTGGAAATGGTCCACAGCGAGGTCCGTCGCTAATTTTGTAGATCAGTTTGTCCAATTCCATGTACCGCAAAACAATGTTCCGATAATCTGAGTGATTTTTGTCCTTCATGATTTTCCGAATATTTGCTATTTCCTCATCGGCACTCTGCAGTTCCGCTATATTCTCCCATTTCACTAGTACTTCCTTAAATTTTACCTCTCTGCTCAGGTCTTCCTCTGGTTTTCTCGGTATTTCCTCCGTCTGAATTTGCTCAGCTCCATCACGGTGGTCAGTCGGGACAGAGCTCATTAGTTTTCCGCCTGACTAATTGGCTGAAAGCGGCATCGCCTTCCAATGTGACCAATTTTGGCACACCTGACACAGATGGGTCTACCATCGGGAGTCCAGTGATAAGCTGGGTGCTGGTCGGTGTTGGGTGGTGCTCTCCATACTCTGGGGCCCATAGGAGGTCGTGGCTGCTGTGGTCCATAGTGTGGTCCTGACTGAGGTGGTCCATAGTGGGGTCCTGGCTGAGGTGGTCCATATTGCGGTCCTGGCTGAGGTGGTCCATAGCGTGGTCCTGAAGGGTAGTTTCGTGGCGGACGTGGGTAACGTGGGTAGGTGGGATGGAATACCCGTGGTCCAGGCTGGGGTTGGTTCTTCCTGGGTGGCTTCGGAGTTTCTGGCTTCGTTGCCGCTAATTTTTCCACCGATTGGCCTATTGCCATAATAAGTTTTTCCAATTTCTCCACTTTGTCCTCTCCTGTGTCCGGCTGATTAGAGTCGACTTCCATCGGCTCCTGCCTTTGTACGCCTCTGCATAACTTGATTACTCTGTCAACCTTCTGTTCCTTTACTGCAAACTGGATGGCTTCCTCCAGGGTCCGGAAGTTCTGTCTGTACAGCTTTTTCGCCAATGAGCTACTTTGGACACCTTTATTAAAAATATCAATGAGAGTTTCCTGAACCGTGGGATTTTCGACATCTGAGTAAGCTTCCCGTGCCAGTGCGATTAATTTATCCCCGTAGTTCTGCACCAGTTCATTGCGAATCTGACGTAGTTTTCGCAAACCCTCCTGAGCGCACTTGTTGTCCGAAAGGTCCGAATATCTTTCCCGCATGACGTGATTGATTTGTGTCCACGTCATAAGTGGTTGTTCCGTGAATACGCGCTGCATAAACTCGGCTGCAGGTCCAATGAGAGTTTTGATGCAAATGATCTGCATCTGTTCGTCATCCATGCTGAAGTTAATTCTGTCAAGTTGGGCGCGCCGGGCGCGCTGGGATGCTGGAGAGGGGAGGGGAAGATACAAGGTCCAATGTACGGCTCCGTCCGGGCGGTGGCTGCTGACGTAGGCAGCAGACAGGCCGACGCCAGTCTCGGAGCCGGGGACTTGTCGTGCCATGAACGGAGTGGGTTGGGTCTGAATTTATGGGATCAAGACGCTCAAAAACTAACTCTCTTACAACCTCCATCCCCAGCAGCATTACTCTCCCTCTCTTGCAGTACCTCAAACCTATTATGAACTTCAATGCCTGTGCCAATTTTCCTTAAAGCTAGTCTGGTACTCTGGCGTCTAGCTACTTTCCACTCTCTACTATCCTGGACCAAGCTATCTCCACCCATATTACTCTTATACTCCTGCACCTGGCTTGCCTGGCTGGCATTTCCTATGATGGGCCCTGCCACCAAACACTTCAGGCGCTCTACCTCCCTTGATAACATATCTACTTTCCTACTCAAGTCCCCAATGACTCCCATGCATTCACACTTCCCACAGTCACCTTGCATTTTATATGTTTTTTGTTCTTTTTTTGCTACTCTTATTGCTAACTAAGTCTAGTTAAGGTAAGCCTTTACTAACCAAGTTATACCGCAAGCTAGCAACTAATGTAACCGAGCAGTGAAAGAGCTATCTAGTTTATTGTACTTTAACGCCTGATCTAGTAACACTCGCACTGACTAAACGACAAAATATCTCTCCGCTTACACAAACTAAACTAAGCAAAGATAATCTTAGTTATCCCGGCTCCCACCAGCTACAAACTCCAACTAAACCAAACTAAATACTAATATAATACAAAGCCTAGATACCTCTACAATTACATCAGTATATGAAGATATACCTAGTGTAATTTAAGCTGACTATTTTAGTCTTAAACTCTACCATGAACTTAAACATTGAAAAGACACAAACTTCTCCCTCTACACTACAGAAACCTAGTCCACGAGGCCGCGCCACCTGTCTACAAAGCGTTCACGTGGCCGATCGATAACTCTAGAAGCTGCCTAGTGTAATTTAAGCTCGCTATTATAATTTTAAACTTAAACACCAAGCAGACACAAACGTATTTATCTATGCTAACAGAAACCTTCGCCACGTGGCCGCTCCACCTGAAGGTAATTTTGGGTCCAAAGCGCGATATTTCGGGGGCTTGGCGCTAGTTCGAGGAGCGTGTTGTACTTATCTGGGCCCTAGTGCGAATTTGGCGTTCTCCGGCGCAAATTTTCGGGTACGGTGCAAGTTTTGTGGTGCCCGTTGCATTTATTTATAACCCCTAATTCTGGGGGCCCGACGCAAATTTATGGGGCCTCAGAACCATTTTTGTGGACCCCGACGCGATTCTTGGGTTCTTGGAAGTCCACCTCTTCAGGATGTGTGGGGGGAAGCGGGATTTGCCATTGGTATGCCACTGCGGCTACTCAACGAGTTTTTTTTTCTCTGTCGATGGCACCCTTAAGAGTAGAAAGGCCCTTTGGAGAACTTTCTTTCGGGGCATGTTCTGAATTTTCTGTTGCTCGGGTCGACTCGATGGAGTCCTTTTGTGATTTTTTGGCAGTCGACTTGTATTTTTGTAAGCCTCTTGCGCGATATTTTTGGTCCCCGGCACGATTCTTCGGTCTCCCGGTGCATTTTTTTCGGTGCTCCAATGCGCTTCTTTTCCGGGGCCAGACGCATTTTTGGGGTCTGGCGCAATTTGTGTGGCCGTAGAGTAGAGTGATTAGTAGAGATTGAGTGGCCGTAGGCACGAATAGTTCGCATCGAGACCCTTCCAATTTGCGTAGGAGGCTGCGAATAAATAAAGCGGGCCACAGAAAACTCGTGCCTGTGCCGGAAAATTTACACCGGGGACCGCCAAAATCGCGCCGGAGCCCCAGCTAAGTACAACACGTCCTGTGAACTCCCGGCGGGCCCCCCAAATATCGCGATCGGGACCGAATATTCCCGTCGGTAGTCCCAAAAACTTGTGTCTGGGCATCAGAAACTGCCATCGGGACTCCCAAAATTTGTCGTCGAGGACCCGAAATCAAGCACCGCGTGGGCCCCACAATTTCATCTTGACCAAAAAACGATCAAGCCGAAGCCCTTCAAAATAAGCAGTGGTTCCCAAAACTAAATGTCTGAGGGAGGAAAATGGCTCTGGAGCCCTAAACATAGAACGAGATTCCTTCAAAAACCGCATACGGCCCCGAAAAAAACGCATTGGAGCTCGAAAAATCGCGGCTGGACTTAAAAGTATGGCGCCTGGGGTAAAACAACAGGTCGATATTCGGACGTTAAAAAAATATAAATGTCCAAGAAGCTTACAATGGGCCCCTATGTGAAGAGCAGGACCCTCTTGATATATAAAGGGGGTCCCTAAGGGCTAGCGATGGATGTGAGGAATGCTGAGTGCCAGTTTCAGATCTAAAATGTCTTTTCTAACCCGGAAGACTGTGGAGGACTGGGGAGGTCCCCTCAGACATAGAGTGGACCGGACTGTGATGCACCTGGGGCTTGGGAGGAATACTGAGGGATGAACAAAGTCATCTAAGAGCTAATGAAAGTTCCGAGAGCTGGCGATGTTTGCTAGAAATTGTGAGGCCTGTCTCGGAGCTACAGGATTTCCTGAAAGCTAGACAGGTTTGTCGAGGACCGGGTTGCAGTTTACAATTTGAAGCGGGCTCCTGACGGACGAATAGGTCCCCTGAGAGCCAGAGAGGACTGGGCTGGGATGTCCTAAGCTTTCTGATGGGCACCTGAGGGATCGGGGCCCCCTGAGAGCTAAACGAGTCCTTGAGAACTGGTGATGGGTGAGAGGAATACTGAGGGCCATTCTCAGAGATAAGATATCCTGGGGCCATAAATCCTGCCAAGGGCTGGGGTCTGAGAAGGTCACCCACCGCCACCTCAGCGTCGGCGGCCTACCCTGTTGCCACGGTCACCCGACGGCCACACTGCCGTCCTGGCGGTGACGACCGCCCAAGCGACCACAGCTGTCCCAGTGGCCTGACCACAGCTGCTCCAGCAGCTACGATTGCTCCGGCGATGGCGAAACAAACAGCCCATTGATAGCTGTGATAACGGCCGCTCCAGCAGTGCCCGTTGCTTAGCCTTCGACCCCGGTGACACAGGTTAAGCAAAATTAACACGCGCACTGGAGGGGGGGCAAATCCGCCCACCCCTCCGATTTTTCGCAAATAACTGCAGATTTTACCGGTCAATATACGCGATTTTCTGTGTACCTGCTTAGAAATGAACGGCGCGTCGTTTAAAGTAAGAAAAATGGAAATCGGCCGAACATGTTTCAAGTTAGAGGCCGTTAAAGTAAAAAAATGTTATGGCGCCAGACCACAAAAATCGGCGCTGATGCGCTTCCCGTATACTCGCAAAAGGGAAGTGTTCTTGGCAACACTTAGCGACTTGTTTGATGTATATTGATATGCTATATAGTTTCAAGGTCATGTTAGGCCATCGAGGTCAAGTCAGGTCAAGTTAATGACAGGTTAATGGAACCAAACTTGATCAACTGGAATGTTGTCATAAATGCACTACTGTTTGTCATTTGTGCTGTTTGTCATTGCGTTTCCATACTTTATTCATGTACTTCACTCCTTTCTTCACGAAGCCGATTGCTCCGAGCTGCCCGACGGAGCAGTCGGGCGGGCGGCCCGGTTCCGGTAACTGGAACAGGTAACTGACCTGATAATGTGGTGCTATATAGGTAACCTGAGGTCAAATGTTGGGTATAGCTTCTGCACTGCATAATTAGTAATGTCTAAAACATCATTGATGCCCATTTTTTAGCATTTAAACACAATCACAGCGATCTATAACGATGACAAGCCAAGCCACGCGAAACCAGAAAATTTTGCCAATTTCGCATCATTTGACCTCGAAGATATTGACCTAAGGTCATGAAATTTGCACACAATAGAGTTCACTACCGTACCCATCCACCCTGCGAATTTCGTTCCTCCAGCTTTACTAGGAACCGAGATCTTAGGGGGGCGGAATCCCCCCCCCCTCCAGTGCGCGTAATTTTCAGAGGCCCTCCAGGGCGGGTGTTAGAAAGAACTTATTTGCAGGATACTGCGTGTTAGGCATATCTTGTTAGACATGTTGCTAGCGCTCCCAGGTTCCTAAATCTTGCACTTAGCTTCCCACTGGTATTCACGCTTCATTTTGAGAAAATAGGACGATGTTGAAAAGGCGCAACAATGTGGGCTCCATTCCTATCATGTGCAACCACCCTATAAAGAAGCTCCCTATAAAGTCTGAATGTAGCAGATGACAGGAAGAAGCAATTGTCTCCAAGGAGATGAGCACACACAAATGGGGGCCTCGGTAGGTAGAGGGGGGGGCTCTTTAGATGTTCGCCCCCCTTGACCAAGTCCTGGTTACTCCACTGTAGATTGCTATTACTTTCTGTTGTAATTATCCGTTGTTTCGTACATGCCATCAACCCAGACAGCGAATCCACTCATCATCTATCTAAAAATATCTACCTTCATCAATATCTGGACTTATACTGCACACAGACAGGACATGCCCATACCTCCATACATTCTGTCGATCATTGCGGATTGCTGCTCTGCTCACTGCAGCCCGACGATGCTGCCACCTATGAGCCAGCTTATGAACTACCGATGAAGTAGTTGCGTACACTCGAGTGTTATGACAAAACAACTAGGGTAATTGACACCAAAACCGGTGCACCTGCAACACTAATGCACAGACATGTCAGAGAGATGCTTAGGACGGAACGCCGCCCTCGATAAAGTGATGGTGCGAAAAGTGAAAAATTGCGCGAACCCTGATGATTTTAAGGCGGGTGGGCGGGCAAAAGAAAGTAAACTTTGGGACAAAATAACATATTTGAATTCGGCGTAAAAAAGACATCGGATGATGCCTGGAAATTGAAGATTTGAAGCAAAGATGCAAAAAGGAGTTACCCTAATGGCCCAACCCTTGCCGAAGACAAAAAAGAACTCATGGTGGTGAAATTCCCGGAACAGATCTTGCTATGGGTCGTTGTGAGTTGTATATCGTGCAATTTATGATCGTTATGGATTGTTCTACATGTTCTTCAGCTTGACAGCGTGCGGCGGCTTGGTGCATCAATCAGGCTAATGTATCAATTTTGGTGGGGGTACATCCGCGTTTTGCGCGAATAAATTCTTTGAACGTCAATTTGTGCCGGGAGGAATAACTAACCGTTACGGCTAACGGAGGAAGACCGCCTCTCCTCAAGTTCGAATAACTTTAGAAATCTTGGCTGGACAAGGCAGAGTGTCTTTTCTTCTATTCTCCGTCTAACTCTGAGACATTTCCAACTAGGGGTGACAAATTAGGATGGACGCCCTCCAAGTCCGTGAATTTTTGCATTAACCCATGGCGCCGCATGAGAAATAATGAGGATATAAGGAGCATTCACCCAGCCCCAACACCACGGCCAATTCTCACCAAATAATGAGGATATAATGAGCGTTCACCCAGCCCCAACACCATGGCCCATCCTCACCAAATAATGATGACATAATGAGCATTCACCCAGCCCGAACACCATGGCCCATCCTCACAAAATAACGAGGATATAATGAGCATTCTGCCAGCCCCAACACCATGGCCCATCCTCACCAAATAATGAGGATATAATGAGCGTTCAACCAGCCCCAACACCATGGCCCATCCTAACCCCTGGCAAACGGGGCTTCGCCACTCTTGGTTCACACATCACTGGACCAGCTTCCTGATCGGTCCGCCGAGCAACAAGCTCTCTAATACTAACTTACAGCTGCGACATCTTCAAAACGGCCACCGTGCTGCTAGACGGCAGCACCTCGCGGATGGCCAGCACGCTACTAGGCGGCCTAACGCTACCTCGGACGACTAACTCGAGGTACTAGCGTGGTACTCATGGTATTCTGTCTGCCTGTCTGCCTGTCTGCCTGTCTGCCTGTCTGCCTGTCTGCCTGTCTGCCTGTCTGCCTGTCTGCCTGTCTACCTGTCTGTCTGTCGGCCTGTCTGCCTGTCTGCCTGTCTGCCTGTCTGCCTGTCTACCTGTTTGCCTGTCTGCCTGTCTGCCTGTCTGCATGTCGGCCTGTCTGCCTGTCTGCCTGTCTGCCTGTCTGCCTGTCTGCCTGCCTGCCTGTCTGCCTGCCTGCATGTCTGCATGTCTGCATGTTTGCCTGTATGCCTGTCTGCCTGTCTGCATGTCTGCCTGTCTGCCTGTCTGTGTGTCTGCCTGTCTGCCTGTCTGCATGTATGTATACCTGTCTGCATACCTGTCTGTATGTATGTCTGTATGTCTGCCTGTCTGCATATCTGCCTGTCTGTCTGTCTGCATGTCTGCCTGTCTGCCTGTCTGCATGTATGTCTGTATGTCTGTCTGTCTGTCTGTCTGTCTGTCTCTCTGTATGTATGCCTGTCTGCATGTCTGCCTGTCTGTATGTCTGTATGTTTGTCTGTCTGTCTGTCTGTCTGTCTGTCTGTCTGTCTGTCTGTCTGTCTGTCTGTCTGTCTGTCTGTCTGTCTGTCTGTCTGTCTGTCTGTCTGTCTGTCTGTCTGTCTGTCTGTCTGTCTGTCTGTCTGTCTGTCTGTCTGTCTGTCTGTCTGTCTGTCTGTCTGTCTGTCTGTCTGTCTGTCTGTTTGTCTGTCTGTACGTCTGTCTGTCTGTCTGTCTGTCTGTCTGTCTGTATGTATGTCTGTCTGTCTGTCTGTCTGTCTGTCTGTATGTCTGTATGTGTGTCTGTCTGTCTGTCTGTCTGTCTGTCTGTCTGTCTGTCTGTCTGTCTGTCTGTCTGTCTGTCTGCATGTCTGCATGTCTGTCTGTCTGTATGTCTGTATGTCTGTATGTCTGTATGTCTGCCTGTCTGTCTGTCTGTCTGTCTGTCTGTCTGTCTGTCTGTCTGTCTGTCTGTCTGTCTGTCTGTCTGTCTGTCTGTCTGTCTGTATGTCTGTCTGTCTGTCTGTCTGTCCGTCTGTCTGTCTGTCTGTCTGTCTGTTAATTGTGAATTATTGCCATTTGACACCCCATGTAATGTGCGGTATATTGGCCGAGATAGTATTGTGCCCGATGTACTGCGCCAAGAGACAGCGTTAGGTGTTGGAGCAGGGGGCTGTGTTATTGGGGGCACAATCAGTGGCGTCGCCACGAAATTCTTCCAGGGGGGGGCAAGGTCGGAAGGGGGCCTCCTGTTCCCCGAAAGGGGGCCTCCATTGTGTTAGGGTCTCATATTGTTTTCAGGCTCTTACTATGGTTCGAGAATGGGGAACATGATTTGATATTGGTGTTTTGTTTGTTCTTGGCATGGTGCATCATTTACTCAAAACGCAATAGCACTAATAATTTTCGCTGAAAACTGGGTCATACCAGGGTATAAATAAGTAATATTTGGATAAATATATAAGTGCCAAAACAAACCAACGTCTCAATGCTTTCTCGAATCTTCCCGCTGGCCTCTAGATTGCAGCGAGCTGGCGGGGCTGGTGCTAAGCATATCTTACAGATATCTGCCATTGATCAACCCACTTTTAAGTCCTCCAAGTCTAACTGAATATAGCTAGATTCATCACTACTGTTATTTATTCCCACCAGCTTGATGTCATAAGCAAAGCTTGAACGATCATTTCTCAGTCATTGGACGACAATTTCGCAAAGGTGACAACGAGAAGTGGATTGCATTGGTTTTCTGAGCGCCATCTTAGGAATTTGTTTATTTTTATAACATTTGGTGCTGGCTGCAAGGCAACTGTCACACGAGCTAAAATATATCCTCAGCGAATAAATTCACGGCAAGAACAAGCATTGAACAGCAATGCATAAATGACAATGCAGCAATGCAACAATGTCAGTGCATACATAATCCAAACCTTCAAATTCCACGCCGTTACGCCCATCGTTTTCGCTGTGCTGTACCGTTTTGTAAATGACTGAGAAGGTATGGAAGCTGGGAAGCTCTAATCATGCAGGCTGTAAGAACAGAAAAGAAGTTTGCTGGAAGAAAATGCATTTAAAAACATCATTCATCCCATTTTATATGGGGCATGGATGTTGTATTGTATGCTTGTGAGGGGTAATTTGTCCCCTCAATGCTGGTTTTGCCCCATGGGCGTATGTTTCGGAAAATTATTGAGGGACCAGTGGAGTACCTATATTTGCGTCAAGCAGGAGGGGGCAACCGGATTTGCAGGGGAGGGGGGAGGCACCTACGCCCATTAAAAAGTCCTTGGATTTCGACCGCTATTTTGCCAAAGGGGACATTTCGAAATAATATAATTAGTCATCAACTAAATTGTCCTGTGGAGGGGCCTAATCTACCACTATGGTTTCTGATTGGTCGGATTTCAACCCTAACTCCACCACCCAGTTCTAAGGTTTTCTTTTGGTACCTTGATAAGTTACCTCACACTGCTGAAATTACACCTATACCACAAAACCGGATCGGTATCCCAAAAATTCAAGCTGGAGCCCTCCGAAAAAGGAGAGATTCCAACAAATAAACGTCCGGATCAGGAAAATGGCTCTGGAGCACCGAACATTTTTCTCCAGATGCCTTAAAAAATTGCGTATGGCACCGAAACGCATGCCGGATCTCGAAAAATCGAGGTGGGATGCAAAAACATGGCGCCAGAGGCTCGAAAAATCAGGCCGGGATTCGGACATAAAAACCCAGAAAAGATCCACAAAAAATCGCGTTGAGCACAGAAAGCTGGCGTTGGGTCCCCGGAACCACGCGCCTGGACGCGATAAGTCGCGCTGGGACCCAGAAAAATCACACCGAAGCCCCAAAATCGTACTGGGGCCCCACAAATGTGCATCAGAAGCCCCAAATATACACAGCGGGACCCTAAGAGTACAAAGGTGCCCGAAAATACAACTATCCTTCCAAAGCGCACCGAGTCTCCCAAAAAGCGATAGGGCCTTAAAACATGCGTTGCAGCCCTAAATAAACATGCCGGGAGCTCGAAAAAAAATACACTGCAAGCTCGCAAGGCGCACAGGGGCCATGAGAACGCACAAGGGCCTGAAAAAGAGGCTGGGCCACAAAAGACAACATGGTTCCAAAACGTACAAAACGACCGGGAGCTAAATAAACACATCAGGATCTTCGAAAACGTCCTGCCACGTAAAACATACTCGGTGCACAAAAAAGCAACAAAGCCCTAAAACGAGCAGTGTTTCGAAGATGTATTAGGCCCACAACTTCAATTTAAAATGTATTACCCACCACTTTAAAATACAAAATTTCACAATTTCAGGCATTCCAGTTCATAGCACCCGGTCGCCACGACGGCAACGTCAGTGCACGTGCACACCCATCTTTCGTATTCGGTGCATTCGCCACACTTCGTGCGATGCTACGGCCTTTGCGAGGCCTTCTGCGTTTTGCTAATTGCTGCCACATGATACAATTGCGCCATATTTGACGTGATGGAATGCTTCGTATGGGCGTTCGCTGCGAAAAGTCGATTGATTAAATTCGATCATTAGTTTCCTACTTTCCACATTTTATGGTAGTTATGAAATGCGGTTTCCGCTCAGGTTTGATGCATTTCATATCTTTGCTGCTATCCTCCCAGATTGGCTACCGAACCGAGGCCCTGCCTCAGCATTCTTTTTTGGACCCATTGCGTCTTTCTTGCTCTATGATTGTGTATTATGGCTCCAATCCATTTTTGTTAGGGGCCTAAAACATTTTCGAACCCCCTGCTCATTTTATGGTTCGTTGCATTTTTGCGCACCGAGGTTTTTTTGACGTGTCAGGGCGCTTTCGAAGACCCCGATGTGTTTATTTAGCGCCCGGTCTTTTTGTTTGTTTTGGAACCATGTTGCCTTTTGCGGCCTCAACCACTTTTTCAGGTCCTTGTGCGTTATCATGACCCCTGTGTGCCTTGAGAGCTTCCGGTATATTTTTTAGACCTCGCGGTATGTATATTTATGGCTGCAACGTATGTGTTAAGGCCCTGTCGCTTTTTGTGAGACTGTGCGCTTTGGAGGGCCAGTTGTATTTTCGGCCCCCGTTGTGCTCTTAGGGTCCAAATGTGTCTATTTTGGGCCTCTGACGCACAGTTGTGGGGCCCCAGTACAATTTTGGGGCTCCGGTATGATGTTTCTAGGTCCCAGAGAGGCTTATCGCGCCCAGGCGCGTGGTTCCAGAGACCCAACCCCAGTTTTCTGGGCTCAATACGATTTTTGTGAAGCCTTTCTGATTTTTTAAAAGTCCGAATCCCGGCCTGATTTCTCGAGCCCTTGGCGCCATGTTTTTGTATCCCACCTCGATTGTTCGAGATCCGGTTTGTTTTTCGATGCCGTATGCAATTTGTGAAGGCATCTGATAATATGTTCGGTGCTCCAGAGCCAATTTTTTAACCTGGGCATTTAGTTGTTGGAATCCCTCCTTATTTTTGAGGGCTCCAGCTTGATTTTTGTCGGATACCGATCCGGTGTTTGTGGTTACACTGTGCTTACGTGTGGCCCAAGACGCCAATTTTTGAGAGCCTCGACGGGACTACCGATGGGAATTGCGGGTCCCGAGCGCGATATTTGAGGTGCCTGGTTCGAGTTTGTGGGACGCGTTGTATTTAGCTGTGGCCCCAACGCGATTTTGGCGGTTCCTGTTGCAATTTTTCGGGCCTCGGAGCGAGTTTTCCGGGGCTCGCTGTATTTATTTGGAGACCCATACGCGAATTCTGGTGGACCGACGCGAATTTTGGTGGTCCCAGCGCGATTTTTGAGGCCCCGTCGCGATTCTTGGGAGCTTATTCCTCTCAGGATGGAGGTGGCATTTGCCCCTTTGATATAGCACTGCGGCCACTGGAGGAGTTTTTTTTTGTCCCAGAGTGACATTCCGATTAAGGATTGATTTTTGGGGCAGCTGCAACTTTTGGGGCCCCGGTGCGACCTTCTGGGCCTCCAGTGTGATTTTCAAGGGCTGCGACGCGACTTTTTGAGTCCAATGTGATCTTTTGGGCCCCGACGTCATTCTCTTGGATCCCTAGCGCGAGCTATAGCGGCCTCGACACTTTTTGGGGGTCCAATGCGCTTTGGGTGCTTTTGGAGTCATTGTTGGGCCCCCAAAGTTATTATCCATGTCCGGATTGTTTTTCGTTGCTCCGGTTTCATTTGTTTTGGTCCCAATCAGACTGTTGGGGCACGGTACGACCTGTCGTGCCCCTGGCATGATTGTGGTGGTCCGGGCGTTAATTTTTGGTACCCCAGGCTCAGCATAATTTGCGGGGGCCCCACCGGATCTTTTGGGGCCCATATTGTGATTTTAAAGTACCCAGACACGACTCCTACTACTTCTTAATGGCTTCTTCTTGCAAATTATAGGCCTCCTGTCGCGTCTTAAGGGTCTCGTCTCATTTCCTAGAGCCTTTTTACTGGTTTTCGACGTCTCCTTGTGTGTCCTACCCTCCTCCATATTCAATGGTCCTCCTCTCCCGTCTTGGAGGGCTTCCTCTTGCATTCTGGGGACCCTTTAACAAGGCATGGGGCTTCCTCTCATCTTCGAGGGGCATTCTCTGTCAAATTAGGGGCCTCCTGCCACGCCTCGTGGGCCTCTTCCTTTATCATGGCAAAGCCTTACCCGTTTTGAGGGATCTTCAATTTCGGGAACCTCACCTCTTCCATACCTGCTACCACTCCCATCTTAAGGGCCTCCTCTCATTTCCTGGGAACTCTTTCCGGTTTTTGGGGTCTCATTTGGTCCTGGAGACCTACTCCTTCTTGAGGGACTCCTCTCGAGTCCGGCAGATGCCTCATTTCTCTTCTAGAGGCCTTCTTTTTCAAATTAGGGGCCTCCTCTCACGTCTTGGGGCCTCCTGCTCTGCGTGTGGATTCGATCTTTACCCATCTTAGGGGTGGTCTCTTATCTCCTGGTGGACTCCTCTTCTCTTCCAGGCGCCTCCTCTGCCAAATTACTGGCAACCTTTCCTATCTTATTGGCCTTGTTATTTCCCTGGGACCTTCTTGGCCGTCTTCGAGCCTTCTTTTCCGCCTGGGAGCCATTTCTCTTATCCAATGGCCTTTCTCTCCTATTTTAGGGGCCTCCTCGTTCATCATGGGGTCTCATTTCCAATCTTGTGTCGTTCTCTTCCCAATTAGGTGCCTCTTGCCACGTCTCTGAATCGTCCTTTTCTATCTCGGTGGAACCTCACCTGTTTGGGGCCTGCTTTTGCGTCTCCGAAACCTCATCTCATATCCACTGGCTTCCTTTTCCGTCTTAGGGCCTCCTCTCATATTCTGTGGCCTCCTTTCCGGTGTTGGGGCCTCCTTTGCAATCCTGGTTTCCTCCGTGCCATTTTTGACACTCTCTTGATTTCTGAGGACTCCTACCCTCTCCTAGGTGACTCCTTTTTTAAATTAGGGGCCTCCTCTCACGTCATGGGGGCCTCCTTATCTGTGTTTTGAGCCTCATTATCCTCTTAGCAGGGTGCTTTTGCGTCCTAGTCCTAGATTTTCTCTTCTAGGGTCCTCCTCTTCCAAAATATGGGCCTCATCTGGCTGGTCTCGGTGGCCTTCTCTCATTCATGCGGAGACCTTCTTACCCGTCTTGGGGCCCCTATTGCGTCCGGATAAATCTCCCCTATCTTGTCTTAATTTTATATTGCAGGGGCATCCTCTTCCGTCTTGGGGGCCTCGTTTTCCAAATTAAGACTATCCTGCCACCCATCGGAAGCCTTTTCGTCTAACCTGGGTGGCTTCTTGCCCGTATCGGTGGCATACTTTCCGTCCTGAGGGCCTCCTTTTCGTACTGGGGCCTCCTTTTCGTCCTGGGGCCTCCTTTTCATCCTGGGGGGTTACCTCCCAATCTCTGTTCTGTGTCTTAGGGGACTCCTTTTCGTCCTTAGGTGCATCCTTTTCGTTCTGGGGGTCTCTTTTTCGTCCTGGGGATTCCTTTTAGTCCTGCGGGCCTCCTCCCAATCTCTGTTCTACGTCTTGGGTGCTTCCTTTGCGTCCTGGGGGCATCCTTTTCGTCCTGGGGGCCACCTCACAATCTCTGTTCTACGTCTTAGGGGCCTCTTTTTCGTCCTGGATGCCTCCTTTTCGTCCTGGGGGCCTCCTTTTCGTCCAGGGGGCCACCTCCCAATCTCTGTTCTACGTCTTAGGGGCCTCCTTTTCGTCCAGGGGGCCTCCTCCCGATCTCTGTTCTACGTCTTGGGTGCTTCCTTTGCGTCCTGGGGGCATCCTTTTCGTCCTGGGGGCCTCCTTTTCGTCCTGGGGGCCACCTCACAATCTCTGTTCTATGTCTTGGGGCCTCCTTTTCGTCCTGGGGGCCTCCTTTTCGTCCTGGGGCCCACCTCCACATCTCTGTTCTACGTCTTGGGGCCTCCTTTTCGTCCTGGGGGCCTCCTCCCAATCTCTGTTCTACGTCTTGGGGGCCTCCTTTTCGTCCTTGGGTGCATCCTTTTCGTTCTGGGGGCCTCCTTTTCGTCCTGGGGGCCTCCTTTTAGTCCTGGGGGCCTCCTCCCAATCTCTGTTCTACGTCTTGGGGGCTCCTTTGCGTCATGGGGGCATCCTTTTCGTCCTGGTGGCTCCCTTTTAGTCCTGGGGGCCTCCTTTTCGTCCTGGGGACCTCCTTTTCGTCTTGGGGGCCTCCTTTTCGTTCTGGGTTCCTCCTTTTCGTCCTGGGGGCCTCCTTTTCGTCCTGGGGACCTCATCCCAATCTCTGTTCTACGTTTTGGGGGCCTCCTTTTTGTCCTTGGGTGCATCCCTTTCGTTCTGGGGGCCTCCTTTCGTCCTGGGGGCCTCCTTTTAGTCATGGGGGCCTCCTCCCAATCTCTGTTCTACGTCTTGGGTGCCTCCTTTGCGTCCTGGGGGCATCCTTTTCGTCATGGGGGCCCACCTCCCAATCTCTGTTCTACGTCTTAGCGGCCTCCTTTTTGTCCTTGGGTGCATTCCTTTCGTCCTGGGGGCCTCCTTTTCGTCCTGGAGGCCTCATTTTCTTCCTGGGGGCCTCCTCCTAATCTCTGTTCTACGTCTTGGGGCCTCCTTTTCGTCATGGGTGCCTCCTTTTCGTCATAGGGGCCTACTTTTCGTCATGGGGCCTTCTTTTCGTCCTGGGGGCCTCCTTCCAATCTCTGTTCTACGTCTCTTATAGAGACCTGATTATATTTCCTGGGGGCCTCGTCAGTCTTGAGGCCTCATTGACAGTATGATCTTCTGGCCCGTCGGCCTCCTTGCTCACCTTTTTTGCTGTGCATTTGCGGATGGGGGGCCTCCTCAAATTTCAGGGGGGGCGGCGCCCCCCCAGTTTCACGGCAGGGGGGGCGACTGCCCCCCCTGCCCCCCCGGTGGCGACGCCCTTGGGCACAATACATGGGGGTAATGGGCGGGTCCAAATCGATTTGTTAGGCACACTCCATACGGTCCATAAGGTAGTGTAGAGCCAATTGGAAGATATATGCTTTATAGATAAAGGTCACAATCATGAAGCAATGACAGTAATAGAATGTCATTGGGCCGGAACACACTCCCCATAGTCAGGACCATAGGCGTAGGAACAGGGGGGGCATGGCCCTCCGAGTTTTCAAAGTGGGGGGCCAACAATGGTAGCTGGCTCTCCCACTTTTTAGACATTTAAATTTAATAAAAGGCGGCATGCACACATTTGAATATGTGAAAAGTTCCTGCAAACCATAACTAAATAAAAGTTGCACATATCCCATGGTACCATTTCATTTTTAAAGTCATACATACTTGGACATGAACTTACAACAACGCAACTAATTCAGGAGTTGATGTAATGCAACAGATGTATGGATATTCACGCCTTATATTGTGTTGTGAAAAAACTATAAACCAGATGATGTGCCAGCTAGTACCAAAATACATTCATACTGGAGTTTCACTGTGGTTCTTTTACTGTTAACATTTTTACATCGATTTCATTAATATTGCCTACAGTAGAAAATTATGAAGGCTGAAGGCAGTAACGTAACACAACCAACGTAAGACGTACAATTTGCAAGTGCAAGTTCCTTGCCTGGATATTACATAGCCATGTATTATATATGGCCTTGGCCCTAGCTATCATACACTTCAACATTTACATGTATTTTGATCACTGAAGCATACAGTTACTGCCACGATACATACATTGCGTGACTGTAGTATGAAATAGAACGTACAAATTTCCACATTTCAATGGAATTTCACAGTTTGGCACAGCACACAAATATCCAAGCAAAGACACTGATCCCAGAATCTATTCAATGAAGACATTTTGATTAAAAGTACAAAACACCGAATTACAACCAGGACTATTACCAAGGCTTTTCATCGTCCAGTGATGTGTATGTCCAGGCTGAGATTTAAGAACCCTGAAGATAACGAGATGAATTCAGGCCAATTGCAGGGTGTGTATTTCTGAACACTATTTCTGGTGCAAGCAGTTAAATGGGCATAGGATAGTCGATTTTGTGCGATGTACTCCATAGACGTCATGGTTAACCTTTATAATCATTGGGGCATACGCATTGGCATATCGAAGAGAGGGGGCATTGGAGCAGTCCCCCTCCCCATGAGAGGTTGTGGGCCCCAAATAATCGCGCCTGGGTTCGGAAAAATAGCGCCAGGCTCCCTAAAAATCATGCTGGTGTCCCCAACAATCGCACCGGGGTCCGGAAACATAACTTTGGAGCCGCTAAAAAGTCGCGCAAGGATCCCTGAAAATGAGGCTGGGGACTCCCAAAATTCCACCGAGGCCCCTGAAAATCACATTGAATGCCTGAAAAATCGTCCCGAGACCCTAAAATGACGCTGATGGCTCCAAAATGTGGGATCGGGTCCCTGAAAAACTGTTGGGCCTCCAAAAGTCGCGCCGGGACCCCGATAAGTCGCGCCAGGGCCCCATGAAATCACGCTAAGGCCTTAAGAGGTCGGACCGTGCCCCTGTAAATCACGGTGGGGGCCAAAAAGTTTCTCCGGACCACCCGAAGATGACGCTAGGCCCGAAAAAGAATGGCCGGGCCCTCAACATCACACTGGGTCCAAAAAGGTCGGGTCAGGGCCCCTGATAATCGCGCTAGGGGCACAAGTTTGACCGGGGCCCCTGAAAACCACGCTGGGGGCTCAAAAGTTCGCGCCTGGGCCCAGAAAATCACGCTGGGAGCCGAAACAAAGTCGTGCCGTGGTTCTTGAAAATCACAACGGGGACTCAAAACGTTGGGCCGAGGCCACTGAAAATCACGCTTAGCCTGAAGGTACAAAAACGTCGCACCCGGGGCCCTGAAAATCATGCTAGGGGCTTGAAAGGTCGCACCGGGGCCCCAAAAGTATCATCGGGAACACCCAATAAATGAAGCCGGGACAACAGTCTGGACATGGAAAATCACTTTGGGCTCCTAGCGGTCGATCCAAAAGAAACCAGAAGGTGTTGGCCCTCAAAGACGTGTCGAGGCCACTAAAACTCGCGATAGGCATCCCAACAAATGAAGACATGGTCCAAAATTCGCCCTTAGACCCAGAAACGTCGCGCCCCCGCCCTTGGAAATCACATTAGGGGCCCAAAAAGTCCCGCCGGAGCCCCACAAGTCACAGCTGGCTTCCCAAAAATCAATTCCTACCCGGAATGTTACTCTACGGCCACAAAAATTGCGCCAGACCCCAAAAATGCGTCAGGCCCCGGAAAAGAAGCGCATTGGAGCACCGAAAAAAATGCACCGGGAGACTGAAGAATCGTGCCGGGGCCCAAAAATATCGCACAAGAGGCTTACAAAAACAAGTCGACCGCCAACAAATCACAAAAGGACTCCATCAAGTCGACCCGAGCCACGGAAAATTCAGAACATGCCTCGAAAGATAGTTCTCCAAAGGGCCTTTCTACTCTTAAGGGTGCCATCGGCTGAAAAAAAACTCGTTGAGCAGCCGCAGTGGAATACCAATGGCAAATGCTCCCCCCCCCCCACACATCCTGAAGAGGTGGATTTCCAAGAACCAAAGAATCGCGTCGGGGTCCCCAAAAATGGTTCTGGGTCCCTATAAATTTGCGTCAGGGCCCCCAGAATTAGAGGTTATAAATATATGCAACGGGCACCACAAAACTTGCACCGTACCCGAAGATTGGCGCTGGGGAACGCCAAATTCGCACTAGGGCCCAGATAAGTACAACACGCTCCTCAAACTAGCGCCAAGCCCCCCGTATATCGCGCTTTGGAACCAAAATTCATGTCAGTAGTCCCATAAATCCTGGTCGGGGCATCAACAATTCCCCTCGGGGCTCCAAAAAATTGGCGTCGGTGGCCCCAGCTAAGCACAGTGTGGCCCCAAACTCGCATCGAAACCCGACAAGGATCAGGCCGGAGCCCTTCAAAATAGAGATTCCGAAAAATATATGTCCGAGCCAGGGAAATCGCTCCTTAGCTCAACCATACCACCAGATGCCTTAACAAATCGCATACGGCACCGAAAAACGTACCGGAGCTCGAAAAATCGCCGCGGGACGCAAAAAGAAATGTCGCCGGGGCCCAGAAAATCAGGCCGTGGCTCGGACTTCACATAATTCAGGAGAAATCAACACAAATTGCGTCGAGCCCAGAAAACTGGCGTCGGATCCTCCCGGAACCACGCGCCTGGGCCCGAAAAGTCGCGACGGGACCCCGAGAAATTATACCGGAGCCCCCAATATCGTGCTGGGGTCCCACAAATGTGAGCGAGGAACCTCAAATAAACACAGGACGATCCTAAGAGCACAACTGGAGGACGAAAATGCACCTGGCCCTACAAAGTGTACCGACCCTGGCAAAAGGCGGCAGGGCCTTAAATACCATATACATTTGTAACAAAAAAAACAACAAACAAAAAACACACGAACACCATACAATTCTGTTAGCCTGCCAACCTTAGTCTGCCACAGACCGGATGAAAGAATTTTCAACCAGCGATCACCAGTCTTTTCTATTTCTCATCCTTTCCAACATCAATCATGAGACTTCTTTTGCCATGGGCCAGCAAGTAAGCTACGTTCTTGCTTATTCTTTCTCCTCACCAACATCGGTGACATTTACAACGGGGGACATCTTAGAGACGTATAATACTATATCATGGAAACTAGAGCACACCACATACTCATTATTGAGGCTGTAATAAGCTGGCATTCCCCCCCCCCTACACACAGCAGAAGTTGAAGAAATTTTGTTTGAACGGCAATAGGTACTAATGGTTTCACTTTCACGAGGAAGATAAACCTATTATTACAAAAGAATTCATCAGTCGTGAATAGAGTTCGAAGTTCAGAATGAAGTGTGAATTTGAAAGTACTTATACTGCGATGATAGTTATTTTTCAGTACCATATGTTGCTATTAGCCATAGGCGCGTCCAGGGGGTTCTGTGTTCCCTATTATTGTATTCACAAATGTTGTGTGTTCACTATTAATTAATATTAAAATATTACAATCCGATATTAAAATTATCGGGTTCTCTATCCACAAGTACTCAACCATGGTACTTTGCGAAATCCCTGGGTGCGCCCCTGCTGTTGACCCTGCCCCCCCCCCCCCCACACTTTTTCAGACGTTCCTACGCCTATGGTCAGGACCATTCTACTTCTCTACCCCAGCTGCAGATCTGCGTCTGGATTAGATGTATCAAGTTTTAAAGCGATTTGCCCCGGTAGCTCAGTTGGTTAGAGTGCTGGCCTGCTCTGGTCTCCCCTGTCCTGGCAACGCAGGGTTCGAGTCGCTTCGCGCGCTCGCATTTAGCCACCGGCTGGGAGGATCAGTTGGCATCTGGCCCGATAAGGCCGGGGACGAGCTACCGGGCGGCCGTGTCGGTGCATTGACGGCACGTTCAACTTTCGGTCATAATTCTGCCGTTGAACTTGAATTAATGGATCGGGTGGTGGGGCCAGGGTTCACGCAACAAGCTCTGCTTAGGAATAGGACCCTGGTTCATAAAGCCACCCCAACAAGAACTCGGATTTAATTTTTTTTTTTTTTTTTTTAACCAGTTGTTGGCCTTTCTCACGAATGGGCCACGAAGGTGTCACAGTTGTTGGCCGTTGTCACGAAGGTGTCACGAAGGTGTCACAGTTGTCGGCCGTTGTTATGAAGGTGTCATAAAGGTGTCCCAGTTGTTCGCCGTTGGCACGAAGGTGCCACAGTTGTCAAGGACATCGTAAGTAAAATCGTTTGTAGACACCATTTTAGAACGACCACTGTAGCTAATTTCGGATTGGCAGCACAGGCAGAGGATGGTATGTTTGATATTGCAACGTTCAACAGTACCTAGCTGTTTTGATAAGACGGGTCTGAGCAATACAGACGGCACCTGACGTAACTTGGCAGCACCAGACGCCACATGACAACACCTGCCGGCAATCACCGAGCAGGCCTGACCCTCGCTATCATGTATTGTCCATTTTCGAAGGCTTCTAAATCTGGAAACGTTTGCTCCGACCGTTGTAAATATCTTGGTGTGGTGTCCGGACAAACAGAACAGATATCCCAAGCGCGCCTAAAAAGGGCTTCTAAAATAGTGCTTAAGCAGTGCTGTGTCGGCAAGGAGGCGCAAATCTTCCCAGAAGTCGACGAGACTGCTAACAAATCTACCTTGAATTAAGAAATCAGCTGAATCAGCTGAAGCCGAATCCCCGGCCGTTGACCTCAGCGGGAATGGATTAGCCCAGATGGATGCAGAGAGACGCAGCCGGACTGGGTTGGCCCAGCTGGACGCAGACGGTACCCACTCCCAGCCCAGCTCCGGCATGGTGAAGTCGCCCAGGACTATCAGCCGGCGACAGGGCGGGAGTTCGCCATGTGCCGAAATATCCGCTGCTAAGCGGTCACACTTTCATCGCGCAACTCCCTCGCCCCCAGATGTACCCTGAAGCATCGACCTGCGGTCTTCTGCGTACTGTTGTGCTGTTTCCATGGATATGGACACACATGAGACCAATCGTTAAAATTGATCAATACTGTGAGAGCCTCGTTTCTTCGGGGTGGCTTGCCTGCACCTGCTCGGCATTGTTCAATAACACGAGAGTTTCACTGCTGCTGGAGGGTACCGCTGCTCACGAATCAGATGTTTGTGTTACTGCAGAGAAATTCCGGCGCTCGATTATTGCGTCGGTGCAATCGGCGGTCCGACTGGAGAGGGGCGGGGGGGAGTAGGTTGGCTCTATGGCGGCGCCAGTCAGAGACAGTCGGCGCTCCGTGACCAGCATGAGCGGCCACGGCAGCCCTCGGCGGGACCCCGTCCTCGAGGCGACCTCGGAGGACGACTGCGTGGCCGGCACCTCCAGCTCACACACGATATGGAAACAGGTTAGCTGACGTCGGTTCCGGGACGAAGGACCAGCATTTCATACCGACGAATTGTGTGTGTGGGAAAATGATTTTGTATGTTTCAAGGTTCAGACAACACACAATCCAATCGTGCTTTCGGCAGCATATGTTCCGAAAGCTAAGTCCAGAGGGGCTTGCATGTCTTTATGCTCTAACATTAGATAGTCACTAACATTAGGCGTAGTAAAACCTCAAAGTGAATAAACTAGGCCAAATATTACCATTGCCTTTGCCGGGTACTGATTTTTATTGGCAAAGGCAGATAACTTGCTTCATTTACAACTGGTAAACTGAGGGACAAACACTATACTATTGTTGTTGCTTTTTGTTCCGATGAGGAGATGTACGGGCTGTATGAAATCACACAGTTCAGGTTCGTCTGCATCGATGGGTGGATTTCCCTACCCTTTTAGAGAGACCCGAGTTCCTTCAATGTCCAGTTCAGCTTCTCCAATAATTACAGATGTCAACACTGAACCAAGGACGAGCCTTTCCAAAGCGTTTTTAATACACCAGCTGTAGCATTTCTGGCCTCAGATGGATCCTTCAAGTGATTATTTTAAAAAGCGCGCGCGCCAATAGGGTCATCGGCTGAACGAGCCCCATTGGAAGGGGAGAGGGCACATTCTGCCACCTGCTTAGCTTGAAAAGGTCCGATTTCGTTGCGTTTGACTGAAAACGATAGAGCTCAACAAGACGAGCTCAGATAAGTCAAATATTTTTACCTAATTGTTGCATGTAACGTCGTAGGTCAGTCCCTCCTTTGTCCTTTGAAGTCACCTCCTATGTAAAGTTTTGATTTTAGCCAAGCATCGTAACATAACTGTACGGAACGGAATTTTGGTGCCGTCATGCGCCTTCCATCCTAAGATAGCCAAATACATCCATGAGTAAAAATAAGATCCCGGCCATTGTGGGGCACGTGGTATTCTGTGGTCAAATTATAATCTGGTCTTACACCCATGCTTCTACGATGAAAAATTTGCTAGGAAGCTTACGAATGAATTAAAATTTGTCCGAATACATTGGGGTATATGCACCCTTTCTAACACAGTGAAAAGGGCTACAAGATTTCAAACAACGTCAAACGATAGTTCCGCGGATGCTGGCTCCATACTGATCGCAAACGGTGCGGCGACGACGTGCTACACTCAATTTCTTGCAACACTTAGACGATCACTGGACATTTGGTGTGCCAAAGGTGGGCAGTATCTGCTCGCCAGCCTGTTGATGGTGCTCTGAGGTGAACAGCAGCTGAGCTAGGCAGCTCTGAGGTGAATAGCAGCTGCTCGACAGCCTTGTGGTGGAGTGTCCTGTACCCCTCTGAGGTGAACAGCAGCTGCTCGACAGCCTGGTGATGGTGCCCGGTACCCATCTGATGTGGACGGCAGCTGCTCGATAGCCTGGTAATGGTGCCCGGTACCCCTGCGATGTGGACGGCAGCTGCTCGGCAGCCTGGTGATGGTGCCCGGTATCCCTCTGATGTGGACGGCAACTGCTCGACAGCCTGGTGATGGTGCCCGGTACCCCTCTGATGTGGACGGCAGCTGCTCGATAGCCTGGTAATGGTGCCCGGTACCCCTCTGGTGTGGACGGCAGCTGCTCGATAGCCTGGTAGAGGTGCCCGGTACACTCTGGTGTGGACGGCAGCTGCTCGACAGCCTGGTAATGGTGCCCGGTACCCATCTGATGTGGACGGCAGCTGCTCGAAAGCCTGGTGATGGTGCCCGGTATCCCTCTGATGTGGACGGCAGCTGCTCGACAGCCTAGTAATGGTGCCCGGTATCCCTCTGATGTGGACGGCAGCTGCTCGATAGCCTAGTAATGGTGCCCGGTACCCCTCTGATGTGGACGGCAGCTGCTCGGCAGCCTGGTGATGGTGCCCGGTACCCCTCTGATGTGGACGGCAGCTGCTCGACAGCCTGGTGATGGTGCCCGGTATCCCTCTGATGTGGACGGCAGCTGCTCGACAGCCTGGTGATGGTGCCCGGTACCACTCTGATGTGGACGGCAGCTGCTCGGCAGCCTAGTGATGGTGCCCGGTACCACTCTGATGTGGACGGCAGCTGCTCGGCAGCCTAGTGATGGTGCCCGGTACCCCTCTGATGTGGACGGCAGCTGCTCGGCAGCCTAGTGATGGTGCCCGGTACCCCTCTGATGTGGACGGCAGCTGCTCGACAGCCTGGTGATGGTGTCCGGTACCCCTCTGATGTGGACGGCAGGTGCTCGGCAGCCTGGCAGTGGCGACAGCGACGCTCTCCTACAGCTTCCTGCTGGGCTTCGGCTCGATCCTGCTGGGACAGCTGGATTCTTCTGGGTCGTCTGTCGTGGTCACCACTCGGCAGCGCCCCTGGCTCAGTGAGTACACAACATGGCGTGGAACTGCCCACACTTCAAGCAATACCCGTCCAATGTTCCTGGGGAGGGGAGATGAAGGCCGGTATGGAGTAGTTTGCGTGCAAGCAGCCCTTTGTGGTGAATGCAGTTTGTGAAGTTTGGAGGGACAGTTCATCACGCCCGTCTTGTTTTGTCCCTGTAAACCATTACCTCCAATACAGTAGAATATCGTTCGACACCTTCTGAAGCAAATACTGCTTCCAAAATCCACACTCTGCTATGAATCTCCGAACATCGAAAGCTGTACACTTGTTTTGGTGTGATAAAGAGCATGAACTGGTAAAAAGGTTGTCTCAAAGCCGGTGTGACAGGTAATAGTTCACTGGCTCAGTCAAGAAACAGTACTGCCACCTCTTGAGTCGTTTTCAGTCGTCAGCGCCACGCCGTGCGCATGATAGACCCTGGTGAGGAATACATCAGAATCCGTGCGTCCACCTCGATCATAGACAGAATAGACCATCGTAAGGCATACATCAGAATCCGTGCGTCCACCTCAATCATAGGCAGTATAGACCATCGTAAGGCATACATCAGAATCCGTTCTTCCACCACCGGCACGAGGACGCGCTTTCTATTTATGTACTTTTTTATTTGCTTTAGTCTGTGACTTACTAAATGTTCTTTCTGCTGCTTGGTATGACATTCCGGTGCAGTCAATGACTTCGAGGAACTATTTGCAATATGTCTTTTTGAGCTTCTATGTATCATCCCGTGTTTCATGACATTTTTGTTGTCGCCCCCCCCCCCCTTAAGAAAATCCTGGCTGCGCCGCTGCAGCATAGGATAAATGGCCACAGAGTAGCAAGACAGGGGCCGAGTGACAGCAGGACAGGACAACTGAAATCAGAGAACAACACTGGGGCATTGAAATTGGGTTGCCGTCACCAAAATTACGTTACGGTAAAAGGCCATTGACATTATATTGCAGTAATACAACACTGAGGTTGGTTTGCAGTAAAGAGTCAGTAAAATTCAGTCAGCAAGTTTTATGAAAGGGAGCATCCAATCATAATAACTTGTTACAGAGATTCATAAGATTGGATGCTCCCTTTCCTTAAACTTGTTGACTGGATTTTACGGACCCTTTACTGCAAACTAACGTCAGTGTTGCATAACTTTAATAGGATATTCGCTCGTTTTTTTGCGCACGTTCGATGACGCCCGGAAGGCAAGGAATTTTCAAGAATCTATGCCCTGTCCAGGGGTGTCACTTTGCATACATTAAGAGGGCACTGCTCTCCCCCCAATCATTAGTTTGCCCTGCCCTAATCATTGATTTCTTGGACCTTGTCTTCTCAGATTTAAGTGATTTAGTTCAAGACTTGACTGTGGGAGAAACTCTGGGAAGAAGTGACCATAACATAGTGAGATTCAAGGCACAGGTAGCAGGGACAATCAAGGATAATTTGGCAAAGATTCCAAATTTTAACAGGGCAGACTTTGACTCCATGAGAGAGGCTTTAAGTGCCATAAAATGGGAAGAAGAATTATTTGATTTAAATGCCTGTGAAATGTGGGAAAAGTTAAAATCTTACTGGAGGGAAATTCAGATTAGACATGTCCCCCAAAGGCAAAGGCGCAAAAGAAGTGTAGGAAAGCCAGCATGGCTTATACCTGATGTGATGAAAGCAATTAAGGCCAAGAAAGATGCATTTAGAGTATTTAAGGAAGCTTCAAATATCGTAAATCTGAGGTCGTATCAAAAATCTAGAGATGCTGTGACGCAGAAAATCAGAGCAGCAAAGCGAGCAAAAGAATTGGATTTGGCTAGGAACTGTAAGGGGGACAGTAAAAAGTTCTTTAGTTTCTACAAGCTAAGTAACGTTTCAAGCACCATTGGTCCACTGGAAGCAAATGGGACTATATTGAGCGTGGATGGTGGGATGGTTGAGGAGCTGAGCAAGCAGTTTAAATCAGTGTTTACAGTGGAGGATGTGACTAATCTGCCAACCGTGAACCACAGTTCAGTGACAGCTGATCAGATACACGATGTTGATTTCATTGATAGTGATATTGTTTTCAATTATATCAGAAAAATAAAGCCAAACAAGGCAGCAGGACCTGATGAAATTTATGCTAGGGTATTGTGGGAAGCTGAAAAGGAAGTGGCAATTCCACTTAGTATAATATTTTGTAGATCAGTTTCACAAAATGAAATTCCAACACATTGGAAAAGGGCAAATGTAGTTCCTCTTTTCAAGAAAGGAGAAAGAGGGAGAGTTGAAAACTATAGGCCAGTAAGCCTCACATACCTAGTCTGCAAGGTACTCGAATCAATTATCAAGGATAGAATAGTTAGTTTTCTGGAAGGAAACAGATTGATTCAAGATACTCAACATGGGTTTAGAAAAGGGCGATCGTGTTTCACAAATCTCGTGGACTTTTTGAATTTTGCTACAGAACAATTTGATCATGGAAATCAGGTTGATGTAGCATATCTTGACTTTAGTAAGGCCTTTGACAAGGTACCCCATACACGGTTAATGATGCAGCTTCAGGTCCATGGCATTGCAGGTAGCATCCTAAAATGGATTGAGTTGTGGCTTTCACATAGACAGCAGAGAGTGATGCTAAATGGTACAAAGTCATCATGGCAAAATGTTCTTAGTGGAGTACCCCAGGGGTCGGTACTGGAGCCACTATTGTTCATTATATATGTGAATAGCATTGAATGTGGCCTAAGCAGTAACGTTTTGAAATTTGCGGATGATTTGAAGATCTTTAGGGCAATAACAGGGCACAATGAGCAGGTTTTGATGCAGAAAGACTTAGACGAGCTAGTGAAGTGGTCCGAAAAATGGCAAATGAAGTTTAATTTTGATAAGTGCAAAGTCATGCATGTAGGTAGGCAGCATATGAAGGCTCCATACTTGATGGGTGGCCAAGTACTATCTGTGACTCAGCAGGAGAAGGACTTAGGTGTTATTTTGAACACAAAATTGGGGGCATCAGAACAGACCAAAGAAGCCAGGAAGAAGGCACTAAGAATGCTTGGGGCAATACAGAGGAATATGTCATACAAACGTGAGGAGGTCATCAGGAAGCTTTACTGTGCATATGTCAGGCCACATTTGGAATACTGTGTCCAAGCTTGGTCCCCTAGTTATGAGAAAGATTGTTGGCTTTTAGAGAGAGTACAAAAGAGGGCAACACAAATGGTTAATGGTATAGGCAACCTGGCATATGAGGAAAGATTGAAGAAATTGAATATGTTTTCACTTAGATATAGAAGGCTGAGAGGAGATCTCATCGAGGTTTTTAAATATGTTCATGGTCAGGAACAGGGATATCTCAGGGAAATGTTTGAATTGAACAGAAATGATGCAATTAGAGGTCATCAATTCAAAATTAAAGTTAATCACAGCAAGACAAGGTTAAGACAGTCTTTCTTCACCAACAGGGTAGTAGAACACTGGAACCAGCTGCCAGGAACCATTGTCAGTAGCAACACACTGAACATCTTTAAAAACGGCATAGACAATCATTATAAGAATAGGGGGCTTGTTTTTCTGTATTCCAGGGAGGGTTGATCGACAGGGAGGAGATGGGAGTTGGGAGGAGTTTGTAATTGTTGAGTGTGTTATGCAATAGCAAGTGAGTCTCTTATTAAGTCTAAACGCTTTATAACTTCATATAGGGTGTACCTAGCAGTGGATTCAGCACCTTCCTTCGGGATGTGATACTGATGAGATTGTCTATGGTAGCACAATGGGTATGATGGGAGGAGTTTGTAATTGTTGAGTGTATTATGCAATAGGAAGTGAGTCTCTTATTAAGTCTGAACGCTTTATGAATTGATGTGGGGTGTGCCTAGCAGTGGATTCGGCACCTTCCTTCGTGATGTGATGCTGATGAGATTGTCTATGGTGCCACGATGGGTATGATGGGAGGAGCTTGTGATTGTTGAGGGTGTTACGCGGTAGCAAGTGAGTGGTACTAGATAGGCTGGGATATATAGCTTCCTAGGAGCTTGGGATAAGGGATTGATTGGGGTGAGAGTATGTACATTTCTAGTACCTTTTCTAGATAGGCTTAACCCAGATGGGCCCCTGTGGCTCTTATTAAGCCTTAATACTTTATGACTTTATGTCTTTATGATTTCCCTCTCCCCAAATCACTCCGATATTTTAGCCATGGGGCCTATAGAGCCGACCACTCAGAAAGCTTCAATGGACACCTTCCCTCGCTTAATGAGATTTTTAGTCGATCCGGAGACAAATTTCAGTTTTATTTTCAGACAGAAATGTTGACATAAAGAAGGTGTGAGGGGTAATACTTGAAGGTTACCAGGTTAGGTTAGGCTTTTTAAGTTGATAACTTTTGAGAAAGAAAACAATTGTATGGATATCTTCCCTTAAAAATTGCTTTCTTTCATGGATGGTTACGCTAGGTTATGAAAGGTTATGTTACATTTTTTTATATTTTGAACATTACTTTTTACGATATATTACCCAACTCCAAGCCCATTTTTGATTGTTATTTTGGCTCCCAACTGAAAAGTATGCATTTGCGAAGGAAATGAATGGTCACAACATGTTCAGCACATTCATAAACATTACATTAAAAAAGAAAACTTCCAATAAACCAGAAATTACCTTAAGCTGCAAGTTTACCAATTATTCCAGTCATATGAGCCACTGTATGCTTTAAGAACTGGACAATTGATTGGGTTCATTGCAAGTCCTCATGACTTGGCAGTAGGTACTAACCAGTGTAGGTATCTACATCTTTTTGGCCATGTGAAATACCAGCCAGCAGGTCTGTGATATATTTGTACTCAGAGTGGGAAACTTACCTTCCGGGTCGGGAGTCAGAGTGCATACCGACTTCTTCCGGGGGACATTTTCGTGGACATTATTTTTGATGCATTGAATCTGTTTACCAGTAACCAACCGGAAAACCTATTTAATCAGTACCTACATAATATGCATAAGTAATATGCATTGTCATTTTTGGTCAAATCAAATGTCAAAACATAGGAGCAAAGACGTGAATAATGGATGGCACCTCCCAGCAGCGACTCGTGATAATCAGCACTATTTCACAGAGTGGGAAACTTACTTTCCGGGTTGGGAGTCGGAGTGCATACCGATTTCTTCCGGAGTAGGTACATTTTCATGGACATTATTTTTTGATGCATGGAATCTGTTTATCAGTAACCGACCGGAAAAACCTAAATCAGTACCTACATAATATGCATAAGTAATATCATTCTCATTTTTGGTCAAATCAAATGCCAAAACATAGGAACAAAGAACTGAACAATGGATGGCACCGCCCGGCGGTGACCCGTAATAATCAGCAACGTTCCGTTTCTCATGACTCACAGGAGAAATGCGCTTTCCTTTCACTGTTGGTCTCAGTACAAGGCTAGCCATATGAAAAACAAACAAAAATACTTCACACTTCACCCTCAGCTCAGAGCGCATACCTACCTACGCAGCCAATTTCCCACGTAATACGAACGCAACTCTGCTACCGCACACGCCACAGTTGGATGTGATCAAAGCAAAGGATCAGTCAAGGTCTTGTGTTTACTGTTAACTTGTGTGGACACTGTTAACCATGTGTTCAAAGTTGCTAATGGTTATGACGTCATATAAAAAATACCTTGCATTGATTGGTTGACAGACAGATTTCAGAACAGAAAACGCTAACGCAGCCAATTCTGATCGGTGGCCTCCGGGACTCCGGAGGACGTCTCTTAAAACTGTCAAACTTTCCCACTATATGGGTGGCAGCAACACAGGTTTTCCGAGACGCTGCTCCAGAGCCGGAGAACAGTGTTCTCAGTGCGCATGCGCATCATCTTGCAAGTTGCTGTTGGCGCATTGTTGTCGGCAATTCCGGTGGTTGGGATTGATGGAGTGTGTGAAGCTGTTGTCCGGCTGCTGACTGCTACAAAAAGTGATTAGTTTGAGTGGTGACCGTAAGTGGAATAACCAGCGTTTTTTTTTGGCTGTCGTTCTGTGTTTGTTTTTATTGATATCTTTGTTCCCACATTTGTGTCGGAGTACATGTGAAGCCCATCCTATCCAATATGAACGCGGAGTGCAAACATGTTTTCAGAGTTAAAACATGTTTTTCAGCCTTGGCACATACCGTATCCACCTAGGTATGTGCCAAGGCATCTACCTAGGTACCTACCTAGGTAGGTAGGTAGGTAGGTAGGTACCTAGGCACCTACTTAGGTAGGTAGGTACCAAGCTACCTACTTGAACTTAGGAACTAGGCCCTACCTAGTTAAACTGGTTGGTTGTTGCCACATTTACTAACCGTCTGTGCAGGAACCTTATTCAGAGGCTCAGCACCAACTCTGTAAAAACTTGATCACGATTCAACGGTAGGAGTGCTTTCAAGACACATCAATACAACTCCGCAATGTCTGGTAGCCTGAGCGCGTTCGACTACACAAGGTTTTTTCTTTATTACAAAAAGTCAACTTTCTTTAAAGTCCGAATCCCGGCCTGCTTTCCCGATCCCCTGGCGCCATGTTTTTGTATCTCACCTCGATTTTGTCGAGCTCCGATATGTTTTTCGGGGCCGTACGCGATTTGTGAAGGATCTGATATGTTCGGCGCTTCAGAGCGATTTTTCTGACCCGGACATTTATTTTTGGAATCCATCCATATTTTGGAGGGCTCCGGCTTGCTTTCTTTCGGATACCGATGCGATTTTTGGGGTCACACTGTGCTTATGTGGGGCCCTAGACGTCAATTTTTTGGAGCCCCGAATTTAAGTTTTGATGCCCAGACCAAATTCTTGGGACTACCGATGGAAATTGTGGGTCCCGAGCACGATATTTGGGGGGACCGGTTCGAGTTTGCGGGACACGTTGTGCTTAGCCGTGGCCCCAACGCGATCTTGGCGATTCCTGCTGCAGATTTTCGGGCCTCGGAGGAGTTTTCTGCGGCCCGCCGCATTTATTTGGAGCCGCCTGCACGAATTCTGGTGCACCGATGCGAATTTTGGTGGCCCCAGTGCGACTTTTGGGGGCCAAGGCACTATTTTTTTCCGTGCCCTGACACGTTTTTTTTTGTTCGTGCCCAACTGGTTTTTGGGAGACGCGATTTTTGAGGCCGCAGAGTGACATTCCGGTTCATAATTTTTTTTTGTGTGGGGTGGGGGGGGGGGGAAGCTGCAACTTTTGGGGTCCGGACGCAATCTTTTGGGCCGCCAGTGTGATTTTGAAGGGCTGCGATGCGACTTTTTTTAGTCCAATGTAATCTTTTGTATCTCGACGTAATTTGCTTGGATCCATGGCGCTAGTTTTAGCGACCTCGACACTTGTTGGGGGTCCAATATGTTTTGGAGGCTTTTGGCGACATTGTTGGGGAGTGATTATCCATGTCCGGATTCATTTGTGTCCCAATGAGACTGTTGGGGAACGGTACGACCGGTCGTGCCCCTAGCGTGATTTTCATGGTCCGGGCGTGAGTTGTTGGTACCCCAGGCTCAGCGTGATTTTTAGGGGCCCCGGCCGGATCTTTTTGGACCCATACCGTGATTTTCAAGTACCCCGGCACGACTCCTACCATTTCTTAGGGGCTTCTTCTTGCAAATTATAGGCCTCCTCTCGCGTCTTAGGGGTCTCGTCTCATTTCCTGGAGCCTCTTTACCGGTTTTGGATGTCTCCTCTTTTGTCCTACCCTCCTCCATATTCAATGGCCCTCCTCTCCCGTCTTGGAGGGCCTCCTCCTACATCCTGGGGCCCCATTAACATGGCATGGGGCTTCCTCCCATGCTCCAGGGGCATTACCTGCCAAATTAGGGGCCTCCTGTCACGCCTCGTGGGCCTCCTTTGTCCTGGCGAAGCCTTACCCGTCTTCAGGGATCTTCAATTTTGGAAACCTCACCTTCTTCCATACCTGCTACCAACTCCCATCATAAGGGCCTCCTCTCATTTCCTGGAAACTCCTTCCGGTCTTCAGGGCCTCATTCGACCATGGAGACCTCCTACTCCGTCTTGAGGGACTCCTCTCGAGTCTGGCAGGGCCTCCTTTTCTCTTCTAGAGTCCTTCTTTCTCAAATTAGGGGCCTCCTCTCACGTCTTGGGGCCTCCTGCTCTGCGTTTAATTCGATCTTTGCCCATTTTAAGGGTGGCCTCTTATCTCCTGGTGGATTCCTCTGCTCTCCAAGGTGCCTCATCTTCCAAATTACAAGCAACCTTTCCTATCTCAGTTGCCTTGTCATTTCCTGGGGACCTTCCTACCTGTCTTGGAGCCTTCTTTCTGGCCTGGGAGCCATCCCTCTTATCTAATGGTCTTTCTCTCCTATTTTAGGGGCCTCTTTGTCCATCATGGGGTCTCATTTCCAATCCTGAGTCGTCCTCTTCCGAATTAGGTTCCTCCTGCCACGTTTCTGGATCATCCCTTTCTATCTTGGTGGAACCTTACCCATTTTGGGGCCTGCTTTTGCGTCTCCGAAACCCCATGTCATATCCACTGGCTTTCTCTTCCGTCTTAGGGCCTCCTCTCATTTTCTTGGGCCTCTATTCCCTTATTGGAGCCTCCTTTGCAATCATGGGGACCTCCTTTGCAATCCTGGGGCCTCCTTTGCAATCCTGGGGCATCCGTGCCAATTGTTGACACTCTCTTGATTTCTGGGACCTCCTATCCTCTCATAGGTGACTCATTTTTCAAATTAGGGGCCTCCTCTCACGTCCTGGAAGCCTCATCGCCTGTGTTTGGAGCCTCACTATCCTCTTAGCAAGGCGCTTTTGCGTCATAGTCCCAAATCTCTTCCGAATTAGGTGCCTCCTGCCACGTTTCTGGATCATCCTTTTCTATCTTGGTGGAACCTTACCCATTCTGGGGCCTGCTTTTGCGTCTCCGAAACCCCATGTCATGTCCACTAGCTTTCTCTTTCGTCTTAGGGCCTCCTCTCATTTTCTGGGTCCTCCCTTCCCGTATTGGGGCCTCCTTTGCAATCCTGGGGGCCTCCGTTGCAATCCTGGGGGCCTCCTTTGCAATCCTGGGGCCTCCTTTGCAATCCTGGGGGCCTCCGTGCCAATTGTTGATACTCTCTTGATTTCTGGGACCTCCTATCCTCTCATAGGTTATTCCTTTTTCAAATTAGGGGCCTCCTCTCTCGTCTTGGAGGCCTCATCGCCTGTGTTTGGAGCCTCATTATCCTCTTAGCAAGGCGCTTTTGCGTCATAGTGCCAAATCTTCTCTCCTAGGGTCCTCCTCTTCCAAAATATGGGCCTCATCTGGCTGGTCTCAGTGGCCTTCTCTCATTCCTGCGGAGACCTCCTTACCCATCTTGGGGCTCCCTCTTGCGTCCGGAGAAATATCTCCTATCATTCCATATTTTCTATTGTAAGGGCATCCTCTTCCACCTTGGGGGCCTCGTTTTCTAAATTAAGAATATCCTGCCACCCATCGGAAGCCTCCTTGTCTAACCTGGGTGGCTTCTTGCCCGTCTCGGTGGCATGCTTTTCGTCCTGGGGGCCTCCTCCCAATATCTGTCCTACGTATCTTATAGGGACCTGATTGTATTTCCCGGAGGCCTAGTTGCCAGTCTTGGGGCCTCCTTGACAGCATGATCTTGTCTCGTCGACCTCCTTGCTCACCTTTTCCCCATGCATTTCCGGATAGGGGCCTCCTCAAATTTCAGGGGGGGCAGTCTCACGACAGGGGGGGCGACTGCCCCTTCTGTCCCCCCCCGGTGGCGACGCCCCTGGCAACCGGGTACTTATGAGCTTGGGTATTTGCGAGCCCACCCTGACTCTGGCATTTTGGAAATATCTGGCAACTTTTGGAACTTTTGACATGGATGATGTACGCCTGGATTGGAAACTCCGCGTCGGCGCCTTTCATCTGCGCGTATCAGTGGCACCAACCTGCCACCTAGCGAAGGGTAAGTAAAAACACGGAAACGCGGCCAGTTTTAGGCCGTGCGACTATGGGATTTTGTGGTGCGCATTTCGTATTGGCATTTTTTCCAATTGATTCAGCCTCCCCATGAGGATTGCATCTGCCTTTCATGATACAGAATTGATGAAAGAACCTTACCGTTCTTTCCTTATTGATTTATTACGCTCCGTTCCGAAGTTGTCGTGATGCGAAGTGAAGGCATCTGTGAGAGGAAGCCCATTTCGCAGAAAAGGTCGGCCCACCGATGTTGAGTTCTTTAAATGATCGGAGGGGGCAAAGTACATGAAGGCAATAGGCAGACCAAAATGAATAGGGGGGGGGGGGGTCACATTCCATAGACTCCCATGTTAGAAGTTGAAATTATTGCGGGTGGGGGGAAGGAAGCATTGAGGGGCAGTTTCACCCTCAAAGATAAGAATGGGCGGTTCTGCTCTCGCCCCAGCCTCCTTGCTCTCTAGATATGTGGCTATATTTTCCGGTGGAGCGGTTTACACAACTGAATGGGAGAGTACAGACTTAGGCGTACCCACCAATCCACAAAGAGGATTGAGCGGAAGTTCCATGGAGGGTACAAGCCCCTCCCCCTACACCACACCACTGACATATTTATAATTTTGCCAAGGAGGCGTCATTGCTCCAGAGGGCGGCTCTTGGTCCAGAACATTTGGACGGGGTACACTCCGATCTTCCAGAGGGGCACCATTTGTTTTTGTCTGAGGAGTACCTTTCGCCGACAAATTCGCGGCGTGCGTTCAGACTTCCAGAGGACTGCCGTTCCCAGGCCGAGGAGCGCGTTGCGCTGAGAAATTCTAGGGAGAGGGTACACTGGAGCCTTCAAGAGAGGCGTCCTTCTGGTCATAAGGGGCGCCACTTTCGCTTCCTCCCCTTGGATCAGCCCTTGTAACACACCCTAGCTGGCAACGCCACTACCTCTCGCCGATTCGCTATCACTTGCCAGTCGTTCGACTCAGGGGTGTTGTTTTATATACCTTTGAGGGGAACTGCCACCTCAATGTTTGCTTAACCCACCCCCGCAATTATTTCAACTTCTAACATGGGAGCCAATAAAATGTGCCCCCCCCCCCAATTCATTCTGGTCTGCCCATTGCCTTCATGTACTTTGCCCTGTCCAATCATTTCAAGATCTGTGTGCCGACCCTTGGGGCGAGGTGGGCTCCCTCTCACAGATGTCTTCACTTCGCACCACGACAACTTCTGAACGGAGCATAACAGATCAATAAGGAAAGAACGGTAAGATTCCTTGATCAATTCAGTATCATGAAAGGCTGATGCAATCCTCCTGGGATGGCTGAATCAATTGGGAAAAATGCTAATACTAAATGCGTACCCTGAACTCCCATAGGCGCACGGCCTAAAACCGGCCGCGTTTCCGTGTTTTTACTTACCTTCCGCTAGGTGGGCTGATACGCAAACAGCTGTTGGTTTCCAATCCAGGCGCGTACACGATCAATGCTTATGAAACCAAATCTGGCATGTTTTGGTACTCGTGAAACCGGGTACTTGTGAGCCTGGGACCTTATGAATGCGTCCCGTAGTTTTTCGATTAACATTTCCTGATTATTTTGTCCCCGGATAGGCTAAGTTCATGGAAAACTGGAAACAAAGGAAAATATAAATTGGCAATTGAAGGTACCCTAGGTTGATCGACCCAGGGCTCAGCCCCCCCCTCGAAATGATCTTACGATCCTACACCCCTGACGTCATGGAATACATGCCAACATAAAGACCGTTACTACTCCATCATTACTTCGAAGTAGATAGCCGCACAGAATCAACAACAGCAGGAATACTTCGCTGCGGGTCGGATTCGGAGCGCAAAAAAGAAAATTATACGACTTGCAGCTGACTTCTAAAAATGGTAATGCTAACGCTGGGCGCGAATAATCAATTCTGGTCGAAGCGCCCGAAAGCCCAAATATTATTGTTTATAGAATAAAAAGTAATGCTAACGCTTATTTACATTCAACTTCTATGAAATTTAGGAGGGATTAATTGTACTCTCTCCCACGTCTTCATTTTCAATATCTATTTTCAATATATATATATATATATATATATATATATATATTCAATATCTTCCATATCTATTCATTAACTATCATCTACCGAGGGGAGAGTGGATATGGTGGAAACCAACCCAGGTGTTCCAGCTATTAGTGCCAAACCATATGAGGTAGCTTTCAAAAACTTCGACTGGGGTAATGATAAATCCTTTGTGCGTATTTGGATACATGGGACAGTCCGGGGTCATATTTGGTCACTTAGACATTACGACATTCTTGAGTACATCTCAGGGGCGAATATATTGTAAAACGACTATGATATTTCACACACCAGTATCAGTAAATTAAGGAACATCATTCTGTGCAAATGTCTGTTTGATTACTGAAACATAGCTCGGAGGTGAGTGTTTGCAATTTTACACTTAACATTAGTGTATTGATGTTTTGAAAGTTATGCAAGATTGAAAGTTATGCAAGTTGCAATTTTAGACTCTGTGCACATAAGCTTAAGGAAGCAACCTCGAGGAAATACGCATATTTTTATACTCATGAGAGTCCATCACAGGGTTCTGGTCATGCAGTCTAACCCTCGCCGGCATTCGGCAGAATGTCACCATCGAATGACACGGAGGGGTTAGTACGACCTCCTGGCAATTTCAAACAGTAGAGTAGAGAAATAAACAAAGACCAGCTTGCAGCGTTGTACAAGATGTCGGGATTGAAACCAAGCATGATCATGTGGTTTACCATTGATTACCCTGAGGGGCGAGGTCAATTGTTAGAATTAATCAAAATCTAAAAAGTTGTCGATATATTTTGCATGCATGTTTTAGCGGTCTACTGCTCTTATGCGTGGGAAATGTTTACCAATATGTTCTTCCTGATTTTGCCTGTCTAATCAGGTGTCGCGGGTAGCGTTATGACCCATACGGAAGATGTCGCATCAGGTCTGTCAAGATCTCTTGGTCGAAGGTTTGTTAAAATTTTAATTTCTCTCTTTCTACGATAAAAGTGGACGATAAATTAGACATTCACACCAAAAATAACTCCAATTCTAAAAATTGTATACCCGAACGTCATCATAGATTAATGACCTTGCATGCTGTTGATGCTCAGATGATCTCGTAGGTCCCTTGCAGCAGGTATTCAACTCATCAACCTATTTATCAACCTATCTGAGCTGTCACATTTCGCCATGCTGACTTCGCGAAATGCTTAACACATATATGGTCAGGGGTACCTTTGACCTGAGTTGGGGTCCTATTTCAGAGTTAAATCATGATGTGTTGGATACGAACCCATAGGTCATGTTCAGATGCACACGCACACACTCATTTTCAGGCTCTTTGGGCGATTTTCTGGACGTGATAATGTGATTTAGCCAAAATATCAGACTCCTTCAACACATATATGTTTCACCAGACCTTGAGGATCAACGGGTCATCTGACGAGGTCAAATTGGGTGTCATTAGATAGAACTTGTCTGGAACAATACGCTTGTTCCAGGTTCACTTATCTGGCTCAGTGAAGGGTGAACTGGTGAGAGGGTTCGCATCCCCCCCCCCCCTCGGTAGCAGAAGATGGAGAAATGGTCTCGTTCGGCTGGAACTTGCACAAGTAGTGGGGTGGGGTGGGGTGGGGTTTGTCGACTCCTGGCTATTGCGCAAATGTTATTCCTTCATCAAACACCAACCACGGAAGACGAAGTCAATTTATCACCGTCGCTTCACACTCACACTTCACACGCAAACACTCGCTCATCACGATGCAAGCGCTATCAGTGAATGTAAACGTTATCAAGACGTTCAATCGTATCAGGTATCCCATTAGCCCATTTATGCGTCCTATAGCTCTGCCACACGTCTACATCATCAGACTGCCTACTGATGCAATTCTCAGTAACCACATGTCAGCGGGGACCAGAATATTTTGGTTTAGCAGCTTAACAGGTACCGATGCATCGTTTGAAATATGCTAAACAATCGCATACTGCCGGTGTTCCCACTTTTTGAGTACACCGTTTGTGCACTGTTGAAACGCATGTGATACATTAATCATGAAAAGATCATATAGCACATGGAAAGTATGTTTCTGCAAAAACTAGCAGAAAATTAAGCATAATTGGAAGAGCAAAATATTTTATCACAAGTCGTGAGTGGAAGTATGTATGCAATACTCTGATTCGTCTCTATTTAAACTAATGCGCATTAGGGGAGACTGGGTCTAGTTGATACAATTTTGGTGAAGCTCAAAATACCTCATCATTTTGGAAGGGTAGCGAGGAGATAGCTACACCTACGCCAAACCTAAACCTTCTAGTATCATCCGCAATAATGTTATTTTTTGTGGCATCCCCTGTGCTTTGCAACAGAGAGCAAAACATCACGCAACCACCGGTTCATCATTTTACCCCGCTATAAGGGTGATGGTGTAGGTTGATGAAATGTAGGTTATATAACATATATTATTGATAGGTGGCATTAGCTTACATACAGACATAAAGACAAATTCATCTGCAAGGTCCGTATTTCAAGTTTACAGTAATACTAATTATCTGAGTCCTGGCTGACCATACCTCATGGTTTATGCCATTTATGGAATGTGCAAACGTTCATTCCGTAGGTGCACCTTTTCCTTCGTTCAGCGTTTTCCGTGGGGTGAGAAATGCGGATATAAATATTGAAGACAATTATCTTGAAGCAGCTTTAGCAAATGCCTTAATAAAAATAGGCAATTTTGTAGTCATTTTAATTTTACTTCATTTCCAGTCCACACAACTTTGTGATTAAATTGAACAAGTTGATGCCGGCTGTGTCAATTTAACCCACAGGTTTTCTGATGCAGGCTGCACATGCTATGCAAAATTGCGAGTACAGTGTAGCGGCAAACATTTAAAGCATTTCACCGTTGCAAAGCTAAGAGAACGTGGTAATGATAATACACCTACAAAATTAGCAAGTGGGCGACAAATGAAAAATTATGGACGAATCACAGACGTCGAAATTTTGCTTTCGCCCCAAAATGTGCCACATCGTCACCATACCGCAGCCGCGTGTCGAAAGGATT